>PVHY01002335.1:0-129514 GCA_004024945.1 Uropsilus gracilis | reverse complement strand
CACTCTCCAACAAGAGAAACCTCCTACAGGGACTTGAAGGTCAGTAGCGCTCTCCAAGCTCCTAGAGAGAGCACAACAGCTTCACACAACGATGATTTCACCTCCTTACCTGAGTCGACTGATTGGCTTCTTTAGTCCCTGAAGACAGCCACATGGCGTTGTATGTACCAGTTAACGGGCATTTTTCTTCCGTGTCAGGCTAGGCTCAGATTTGTGCAGTGAAAAGACTTACAAACATGTATACACGAACACATAAAAATCAGACCTGCCAGAAGTGTTTCTCAATTTATTATTAAATTCGGGTCTTGTTTTGATAAACACAAAATCTCATATTCTCCGTTGTTATTTTAAAATGTCAACTTACATATGGGGGCTAATAAAAACTAATAGAAATAAAGCAATCGCATGTGTTACGTTAGTGTTCAGGGGAAGCGCTACGTGGACAGGGAAGTATAAATAAAAAAAGCAGTAAGTAGCACGCATACCGGTTGGAGGGGAACATTGCAGCCAGGCCCCGTGATCTGCAGGAAGCCGAGGTGCCCGGCAGCGCCAGCCTCGACGTCACTTCCGCCGCGACTGCTTGAGTAGAAGATGGCTGCCCTCTGCGGTGTCCGCTGGCTGACCCGAGTGAGACCGGGGGCGGACCGGGCCGGGGCGGGTGCGGGCGCGGGACTTTTGTATAAAGTTCACTGCCGTACTCGGGATCTGGGAGTTCCCAGGCTCGATCTCACAGGCATGTATATCACTATTGCAGGCCCTGTTCGCCGTCCCGAACCCCGGACCATGGAGGAGCCTGTGTACCTCCTCGGTGGCGAACGCCGCCTCGCGGAGCCAGGTAAGTGCACGCCCAGTAGCGTTCTGGCTCACGTCTCTGTTCCCAGCTCCCCTGACATCCTCCCTTCCCGTGCCCTCGTACCCTATTTCCTGCTTCAGCATTAGCTCTTCTGGGCCCTCTCGCAGGCAGAGGACGTGAAGGTGGAGGGTGCCTTTCCTGTGACCATGCTGCCAGGAGACGGAGTGGGACCTGAGCTGATGCACGCTGTCAAGGAAGTGTTCAAAGTGAGTGGCCCCGGGGGGGAAAGCCATTAGGGATAATGGGATGGGTTGGAAGGGACTTAACTTGATTTGACCTTCTGGTTGTTGGTACCTGTCCCTGAAGGCTGCTTCTGTCCCAGTGGAGTTTCAGGAGCATCACCTGAGTGAGGTGCAGAATATGGCATCCGAGGAGAAGCTGGAGCAGGTGCTGAGTTCTATGAAGGAGAATAAGGTTGCCATCATTGGTATGTTTGCCCTCTAACCACCCCATCCATGTGTCATTTAAAATCAAGTGAGCAAGTGTTTAAGAGTCCCTGTCCACCTACTGATGTACTTAACTCCCCAGACTATTTGTTCCTTCCTTCTCCTTTGGGACCCAGAAGTTGAGTCATCTGCCCTAGGAAGACTTGAAGAATTTGGAGTCTGTCCTGGGGCTCATTGTGGGTTATCCAGTTTTAAGTAGCTGCCTCTTTTGTTGTCTTTTTTTCTGTAACTTAATTTCCTTATTAATTTTCTTGAGCTTTCAGTTCTGCGTCGGCAGTCCATCTGTCATACCTCCTGTCTTGGGTGGACGTAGAAGCATTAAGAAAGGTTATAGATCTGCTGGCGTTGTCTCTCAACCTTTTAAACCTCGGCTCTTTTATAATACGACATAGACTTCTGTCCGCTATTTGAAATTTCAGTATAAATATGGTGACTAGAAATAAAGCAATGGGTGAATATTTCTGGTTTTAACATTATTCTTTTTTGCTCCTGACCTTGACCACTGCTTAATGTCTTCTCCCAGTGACTCTAGCTTGCCTCTCTATCACTGATTTGTGAGTGGGAGCTGGGATTTTGCATTATATCCTTGGTGGAATGGGACTCCCTTGGAAACCTGTGTCTGATCCTCACCCCTCCATCTTCACTTTGTTTATGCAGGAAAGATTCACACTCCGATGGAGTATAAGGGGGAACTAGCCTCCTATGATATGCGGCTGAGGTAGGTGGTAAAAGGTAATGGGTGAGAGGGGTATTAGGGCACCAGACATAATGCTGATGGCTCTGCCCCACCTCCAGGCGTAAGTTGGACTTGTTTGCCAATGTCGTCCATGTGAAGTCGCTTCCAGGGTACATGACTCGACACAACAATCTGGACTTGGTGATTATTCGGGAGCAGACAGAAGGCGAGTATAGCTCTCTGGAACACGAGGTAAGTTCCCAGATACTGGCGGTGGCAGGGGTGAAGGTGGGAGTGAGGCTTAGCCTTTTACTTTCTTTGCATTGTTACTGAGCTCCTTCTTTATTCTCCGTAGAGTGCAAAGGGTGTGATTGAGTGCTTGAAGATTGTCACTCGAACCAAATCTCAGCGGATCGCAAAGTTTGCTTTTGACTATGCCACTAAGAAGGGGCGTGGCAAAGTCACAGCTGTCCACAAGGCCAACATCATGTGAGGGACATGGCTTTTCGTGTGGTAGACTCCTGGGAAGGTAGCTTGTTTGTGCTCTTGTGGCTAAATATGTTCCCTTTGGTCCATGGACAGGAAACTTGGGGATGGGCTGTTCCTGCAGTGCTGTAGGGAAGTTGCTGAACTGTACCCCAAAATTAAGTTCGAGACAATGATCATAGACAACTGCTGCATGCAGGTGAGGCCCTCATGTCTACACTTTCTTGGTGCACAGGGAGAGTAGGGAGTGGAGTCTCATATCTGCCTCTTGCTTCCCCCTAGCTGGTGCAGAATCCTTACCAGTTTGATGTTCTCGTGATGCCCAATTTGTATGGGAATATAATTGACAATCTTGCTGCTGGCCTGGTTGGGGGTGCTGGTGTGGTCCCTGGTGAGAGCTACAGTGCAGAGTATGCAGTCTTCGAGACAGTGAGTGAGGCTACCCCCTTCCTTTGCCTTCACTTCTACCCTTCTGACCTCAGCTCTCCCTGGAGAGCAGCCCCAAATGCCTCTCCCTCCTTTGTGACCCTGACCTGCTTCTGCTTCCCCACCTCTTCTTAGTCATCCTGACCTGCCTTCCTTCCCATAATGCTCTTCCCTGCATGTCTGCTCCCAGTGACTCTGGTCTTCCCTTTCTTTCCAGGGCGCCCGGCACCCATTTGCCCAAGCAGTGGGCAGGAATATTGCCAACCCCACAGCCATGCTACTGTCAGCTTCCAACATGCTGCGGCATCTCAAGTAGGTCATGGTTGGGTGAGGAAGCCAGACATGGTTGGGTGAGGTGGGGAGGAGGAGGAAGAGCATAGGCAGGAGATTCTGAAGGTCTATCTTGTTAATTTTCAGTCTGGAGTATCACTCCAACATGATTGCAGATGCCGTGAAGAAGGTGATCAAAGTTGGCAAGGTGAGTTTGGAAAGGCTGTGAGGTGTAGGGCCTTGACACTACTCTGGAAGCCTGAATCGGGGCCTCCTTCCATCCAGGTCCCCACCCATCTGCTCGCTGACTGTCCCCTGGCTTTCAGGGCTGTTCTTCATCTCCCTCTTGGCTGTTCTTCCATCCTCTACATCTCCTTTACATTGTACTTCCCCTCTGCTCTTCCCTTTCTGCTCCATTCTTTGGACCTTTTTTGGGGTGGTCTTATTGCAGAAATTGGAATCACTGGGGGGGGATGAGATAGGGGATTTTTATGGGGGAGTGGAGCAGAGGGACATAGCCAGTTGGCTGAGGCACCTGTCACCTTTTCTACACCTGGCAGTCCATCCCCATCTGCATTCGCCTGTCATCTTTTCCCTATCTGGCTGTCTTACTTCCTCCCAAGTCCTTTTCATCCTGTCTCTGGTCCGATCTGCCATCTCACTTCCTGCTCAGCCTGCCATCTTGCCCAGGCTGCAGCTTGCTTGAGTAGCGGCTGACTCAGAAAACAGGAGTGAATGGCTTGTATTCTCAATCTGGCCACCTCCTTAACATTTGTCTCCCTTCTGGCCTTGCCACCCTGTCTTGGATTCCATTGCCTCCACCATTGTTGCCCTACCTCCCTTCATGGGCTCTCTTTTCTTCCCCACCATTACTGGTGGCCGCTGTAGGTTCGGACTCGAGACATGGGCGGCTACAGTACCACAACCGACTTCATCAAGTCTGTCATCGGCCATCTGCACCCCCATGGGGGCTAAAGCCCTTTATCCCTTCCAACCTCACAAGGACCATACTACCTACACATCCCTTCAGTACAGTGGACCAGCCAGAGAAGAGCCCTTAAACCTAAACCACAACCTCCTCACCTGGGCAGAGCCTAGGTTGTCCTGGGGCTGGCTTCCTTAGGGGACTGTTAGTGGCGGTGGGGGTGGGTGCTAGGGAAGGGGCCTAGGCCACAGGGATGATGACAGTTCTCCCCTACAGGTTCGAACTTCTGACATGGGTGGCTATGCCACCTGCCACGACTTCACTGAGGCCGTCATTGATGCCCTGGCCCTCCCATAGTTCCCACCCATGCCTGTATAAGGTTTCAAATAAAACATGTCTATCAGCTCTTATGAAGTTTTTGGTTTTTATTGGGGTACAGGGGATGGGGTAGGAAATGTCACTATGGGCTACACCTCATGAGGGAGTAATGTCCCTGTTAATCTTCCTGGGGTACTTTTGACAACTTTTTCTTTTTCTTGGAGCTGCTGCTCTTACTGCCAGTAGCCTCTTCAGGTCCACTGCTGAGTGGCTCCTCCTTGGAAGAGAATTTCCTTTTTTTCTTGGAGACAACCCTGTTTGTTGTCTCTTCCTGGTCACTAACAGGTTCCTCTTTGGAGAAAGATTTCTTCCTCTTGGGAAGATTTCCACTGCTGGCTGTCCCTTCAACATCACTATTAACGAGCTCCTCTTTGGAAAAATTTTTCTTTTTCTTGGGTTTGGGAATGGGGACAGCTGAGTCTTCCATTCCATTCTCCTGAGGTATATCCTGGAGTTTCTGCTTTTTCTTCTTTTTGGGTCTTTCACTTGGCTCCTGAAGAGGAAAAGGGCATGAAACATGAAAACCTTATCAACACCATCTTTCCACCCCTTTCAAGTTCTAGCAACTTAGCTGGAGCCACTGGGCAAAATCTGGCGGAAATGCAGTTAGAAGTGACCCAGTATTTTGGAATTGGCCCAAAATGTAACTCAAACCTAGTGGAAGAATATTTACCTAATCTCATGAACCCAAGAAGCCCACCAAGCCAAACACTATGGAAAGCCCGGGAGGGATGTGCTCTGGCTCATTACCACATTGCCCTGCCCCCACCATAAAGTACTACTACCTTCAGACACATATCTGAATAAGCAGAGAGGGTGGGTGGGAAATCTACAACCCTCCCCCCCACTTCTGGGAAGTAGCAGAAGACAGAACACATTTGCCCAGGGAAAGGGTGTGTGGGTGTGTGTTAAGACCAGCTCTGGGCAAATCAAGAGGTAGTTTTGAGATGCTGCAGGTTCCTCATTGTGGCCCAGAAAGAAGCCTGGATGCAGCACCACAGCAATGCAGCTCCATCCCTGTCCTGCTGCTGAAAATCCCATCCGGGGCTGACCTCACACTCCTCCGGGGTACTACTGCTGTTTTCTGGAGATGCAAGGGCCATCGCAGCCAGCCGTTTCTTTTCCTTCTTCAAGCGTTTTTTCTCCTGTTTCTCGAGCTTCCGAGTAATTTCAGCTGCCGCTTCCTCTGCCTGGTCAAAGAAAAGTGCTGAAAAAGCTCTGAAGAACTCCCTCTCTCTAGGCTTACTTTCTAGCTTTATTGGATCAGGCTCATTAAATCAGTTTTTTTGGCCTCCACTCCACAAAGTCAGGCTAAGATAGTTCATCACCTCCAACAGTCAGCTATATGCTTCTCTCCCACCCAGCAACGCCCAAACTGACCTGAACCATTGCTTCCTTCATGACATCTAGATTCTTTCGTGGAATCTCTCCAGTCTCATAGAAGGAAAGCCGCTCCTCAACTTGTTCTCGAAGCTTCTCCCCAAAAACACTTGTGGGTATCTCTGGATGTTTGTGTGTGTGGGAAGATAAACAAAGCCTGTCAGTGGCCTCTAAAAGATAAACTACCTCTCCTCAACCACCAGTATTCCCTTCTACCCTTAGCTTCACTCAGACCCAAAGTATCAACACTCACTAAGTGAACTGCTGTTGACGAAAAATACTGACATCACTGTAGAAGCCAAGGTACTCTGCCTCCCCGCTTTCCCAGCCCCTTCTCATAACTGCCAATACCAATACCCCACCCATACCAGAGAAGCAATCGATTCGGGATGCAATACTGCATTTGTTTGCCAGGTATCGGGAGATGCGGCCTTTGTTCTTAGCAGCTGCTCGACCAATGAAGGTGGAGTGGAAAATGAGTCCATATTTTGGGGTGTTACCCCTTGTCTTCAGAGCTCTGGGAGAAAAATTTTCAGTGCAGAGTTAAAGTTTAGTTTTTACCCCACAGCAAACACAGCTTTCCCTCTCAGTTTCAAATCAGTACCAGGCCAGGCAGGGTCTCTACCCCACCTCATGCCAACCCACAGCACCCAGAGGCAGAGGGAAGGCATCCAATGTCGCTGACCTGGAAACTTGGTCCCTTTGCTGGGCCCTGGGAACCACTCAGACACCAGGACTGGCCATCACCCCATAGCAGAGGCCTGTATAGGTCAGGGAGCCCTGGTCAGCCATCACTGTGATCCCCAAATAAGCAGTGGGCACCAGAAGTGGCACCTGAGTGGGCAGGTGCCCTCCCTGGTACCTGAACAGGGCCTTTTCAGCCCCAAGGATCTGCACCGTGGATGCTGGATACTTGGCCAGGTTGGTGAGACTGCCAGCATGAGCAATGAGACGTGCACCCACCTGGAGAAGGATTCAAGGAACAAGTCAGATAAGCTGACACTGCCAACATATAGGGCTCCCGCTCTCCCTCTTCCCCATGAAACCCAAATAAGGTATGGTGGGCGAGAAAATAAAGTATATTCCTTAACCGCCATGACGCACCGCTTCCCCAATTAGGGCTGACAGGCTAGGGGCCACTTGGCTCATCTTGGATCGTAAGTAAGTGTGCAGGCTTTGGCGGTATTCTGACAAAGACACCACTCGACTGGAGAAGCTCTCAATGTTTATCAAGTCAATGGCCGATATGTCCATGCCTAGGGAACATGAAGTGTGAACACAGGAGAACCAGCTATTTAGAGCCATGTGACTTATTTCGGCAGCTAAGCTCTGTACTGACCCATGGAGGACCGTGATGCATCCAGAATGGCTTTAGCCTTGGCCCCGTCCATTGTCAGCTCCTCCAGCTTCTCCAACTTTTCTTCATTCAGTTCCCTTCGGTTTCCAATGAATTGAGCAAGGCGGCAATATGTGGCGTTGTCATTGATGATCTTTACCAGCTCAGGAAAGTGATACCCATACCACTCCCTGTAAAGAACCACAACCACTCCCTGGTCCAACTGTCTTGGTTCAAATGGAACTACAGCCTTAGGCTTCTCCATGCCTCCTCCCACCAGGCTGCTCAAGTTCATTTCCAAGCTCACATCAACACTATGTCCCCCCATTCACAATACAGGCCAGGCAAGGGGGCCTGGACTGGGGTGTATATGGGGTGGAATTACTTTGCCTCCTTTATCTATACAGTCAGTGTGAAGAACACAGCCTGTGGTAAGCACCAGGAGGCCCAGTCCCTCCCCACACTACTTTACGCAAAGGAGCCAGTCCTGACGCCAGGATTCAAAATATGCTAAACCCTTAAAACAAAAAATGCTGAACCACAGGTCAAAAATGCCATCCCCAGGGATCATCCCTGCACCTTACCTGACCCGCATGGAGAAGGTATTGATGTCCTTATCCAGCTGGTCCAAAAGGCTAATAGACTGGATGATCATATTGTCCACTCGGTTCACATTAAACTTAACTTTGGCGCGAGAATAGCTGTGTCCCAGCCCCAATTGGGCTTTGCAGGCAGACAGATCGGTCAGACCCTTTACCAGGTTGTGGAAGTGCAGGCGGACTCCTGAAGAAAGGGAGAGCTGTGAGCATGGAAGTCTGAACTAGCTCCTACACCCATGGGCACTAGTCAAGCAAGAGGGCTTCCCAGAAACACCCTTAAGTACACCATAAGATTCCAGAACCCCCTGGAAGATGTCAAAACAGTTAACAGATTGATGGTCTCACCTCGCAGGATCTCAGCTATCACACCTCCAGTCTGGCAGTTGTACCCTAACTCCTCCTGTATAGCAGCACCAATCTTGGGATCCCCAACGCCCAGAAGTACTTTCTTCTTTTTGGACGGCAGGTGAGTCTCCAAAAGTAGACGGAGGTCCTCGTGAACAACACCTCAGGGCAAAGAACAGAGGTCTTGTTAACATGCTGAAGGGATGCATAAGTCTTAAAATATACTAAGTGGTCCTGCAGAGCATAATGGGATTGCTGCCCAGATCCCTCCCTCTAGGCTTTGCTCAGAGACACAGTGACATCAGTGTTTGCACTCAGGGGATTGACAGAATCAAGTCATCACTGCAAAGCCTGCATCAACCACAGGAGGAAATGGTCTCAGGCCAAGAGCACCTGTCTTGCCCACTAGGAACAAACCTTTCTCCTGTCTTGCCTCTATCAAAACTGCCTTTCAACTGAACAAAGTCACAGAGAATCACATTCGACTGGGTTTAGCATTAGTTCTCCCCACCCTCTCACCTAATCACCTCCAATGCTTGGGAGGAAACCCAGCTTCCACTCTGGATTGCATATTTGAGTAACATTTATTCTACAACCTTGAATTCTGTGAAAAATAAAATATTCTGAACGGATTAGCCCAATAAAGGCCTATGCTCCCAAGAAGCTTCCTAGGAGAATCTACATGTTTTTTCATCTTCCTAAAAATATCTGCGGGTGGCATACTCACCTTCAGACACGGCATTGGCATTTTCTAAGGCAACCTGGGATGAGGCAAAGGGACAAAAGGCCACAAGACGGACGATGTTGTGGAACTTGCCCAAGCTGAGTACGCACTCCTCCACCTGGGGGAGAGAAAGTGGATAAGCGGCTTCCAGCCCTCCATCTCTCTTGCCTCTGGGGTGTAGTAAGCAGTGATTCTCAGTCCTAGACGCACCTAAGCAACAGAGCGATTTAAGGAATGGGCCCCAGGCGCATCAATAAAGGCAGAACCCTGGAGATTTAATTCCAAACGCTCCAATGTCGAGTCTTATCATGAATCCTGGTGAAGGACCCCAGGCTCCGAAGATTTCAGGCTCAGAGCAGCCCCCCCTCCCCCCCCGCAACGCGCGGTCGGCCACGTGGGGGCGCGCGGTGCATGCCGGGCCCAGCGCGGTCGGAGGGGCTGCTGCGCGGCCAGGGAAGCCCACCGAGTTCACCCACCTGCGGCAGCAGCAGGCTGATTTCTTCCACCTCCTTGAGCGCCAGCAGCGCGTAGCCGACCGCGTGCTCGAACAACACGTGCAGCAGCACCTGGAACGGGAGCCGGGGTGCAAGCGTAAGCGAGATCCCCGCGTTCGCTCGGACCCGCTCCCAGGGCGGGCCCAAGCCGCAGCTCAGGCCCCAGCCCAGGCTCCAGGCCACATGCGCGGCCTTGGCCTTCTCCGCATCCCGCAACCACTCCTCACCATGGCGCCCGCTCCCGGACCGACTCGCACTGCGGAGAGCGGGCTCTGGCGCGCGGAACCGGGCTCCGGAGGCCACACCCCCGCGCCGCCGACCAATCAAGGGCCGAGGACGGTACCATTGTGAGCCTCGGGAGGGGTCGACCGGGGTGGTACCGCCTGGAGAGCGGGCGGGGGTGGCGCGAGCGCGATGAGCCGGCCTTTCCCGGCCTCTGCTGCGGTGTGGGCGGCAGCCGTTGCCGGGGACGCGCGGGACGCGGCGGGGCCCGCTGGCCGAGGGTGGGATTGGAAAGGCGCTGCGGGGTAAAAGTCACTGCCTGCTGTTTTCTGTATATGAATTCTGGACAGCAGCGCCCGGGGAAGTCCGTAGGCGCCGCGCGGCCGCCATCTCCAGACAAACTGTTGCTGAGTCCGCTGTCGGCAGCCTCAGGCCCCGCACCCCGCCCTTCGCCCACGCCCCCGGGACCCCCGCCTCCCACGCGGCGACCACCCTCCCTGGGGCCCCGAGGGGCGCGCGGCCGTTCCTCCTCGCCCTACCTGGAGCCGGGCCTGGGCGCGCTGCAAACGACCCACCCGGAAATGTGAGCCCTCGTGTCTGGCTCGAGCTTTTAATTTATGTTTTATTTTTTAAAGTGAGGGTGGCAGGCCATAAGGTAGAAAAGAAACACGACTCCGCCACTTCCTGGGCGGGTTCGCCCTCTCCTGCCTCAGCAGCACTCGGCTCCGTGGCCACGTGTTGCTCGCCCTGTTGAATGGCCCTGAATTGGAGCACCCGGTTCGCTCCAAGTGCGCTGGAGCTGCTTCCCCGGGCCGGGCCGGAGGGTGGCATTTGGGTGCTCGGGCGACTATGTTGAGAAGGATGAACCACTGAGCAGCCAGCCCCAAAGGAGTTGGAGAGAAAGCATACCACAAAGTCAAGAATCGAAATCCAAACAACATTGTCTCCTGAGACCCAGGAACCCAGATCCTTGCCTGGGAAAAAAAAATGCTTCAGAAAAGGAAGAGACCTATGGGCTAAAACATGATGGAATAAACTGTAGCTAGAGAGGAGTTGGAGTGACCAGAGTTGGGAGGGGGACGGAGGATCAACAATTATGTAAAATAATAAAGTATTAAAAAAAAAAAAAAGAAACCTGTCTCAGTAATTAGTATTAGTTATAAGAGTTCCAAACCTGAGCATGCTTCCATAGTACATATCCTGGTAAAATTTAAAAATTCATTGAAAGGATTTTATAACTAAAATCCCGGGAAGCCTTTATACCTTTATTCCTGACAGTCAAGTGACAAAATCAAGTCCTGAGCTCCCTCTTAAAACCTATTGGAACTTGATCTTAAAATTCATAATCTCATCATTGCTTACTAAAGTGGTTAAATTCTACTATATAAACCCACATATACTGAGGATCCTGAATCAGTCACTCCATGTTTTAAAATGAAATTGCAAGATTCTCTTAACAATTATAAATAAACATTAAAAATACTAAAATAGTTGATTCTAAGGTGTAATGGAAAGTATTAATGCTATGAAATTGATTTACCTGATTTTTAACTATACTTAATCCCAAATTTTCTTAGAAATACAGATGTTTACTTGGAAGGGGTGGGGTTTTCAAACTCGAAGTATAGGGATTGTGGAATTTAGTCATTTTGGGCCAGCATTAAGTATCATTAAAGAGAACTGGATTTGAGTGCATAACATAGACCAAGAATTATTATTTGTGAGACTTGTCTTAGTTAATATTGTACATGTATGTATATATATATATGCATGTAGAAATACACATGTAAATTAAATATTTCTGTAGCTTAGGTACAAAAGTCTGAAGGTCACTGGACTGAAAGTTAACCGATGTCATATATTTTGGGTAGATTTGAATCCTCTGGGTATAAAGGAGCTCTGCTGAAGCAGTTTGCTACCTTATTGAGGGAGCTGAAGAAAGTACTTGAACTTAGAAATGAATTTCTGATTACATGGGAAAATGGTGTAATCACAAAAAATACTCCTTTCTCTTCCCCACTATCTTTTTATTAAAATAATCTCCCCTGATAGTTCATAACCCTGAGGCAATGGACCTCTTGGCAGTGTGTGGTGCTAGACTATCCTGTCCTTCCCCTGGGCCTACTGGCTAGGTCCACTGCTCCTGCCTAGGTACAGGTCTTCCCACCACAGCAGTCTTTCCCAAAACTTGATTTCCCCTTTTCTAAACACCTTCCTCTTGCCACTGTCAGAATTACCTGCTAAGGCAGAATATCTCCTCATGTATCTGTGGGTGCTCATCATGACATGAAGTAATGGGAAGATGAAGGGGTGGGTGCCCCAGGATCACCAGCTGTAGCTAGTCTCTAAGGATGATCAGTGATCCTGCTTTCTGTTAGCAGGATCTATCAGTCTGCACCCACCAGTGAATTGGGCCTGAGATTCATGTTAACTAATGGAATACAGCAGAAGTGATTCTGTGCCTGTTCTGGGCCTCAGCCTTTTGCATCCTAAAGGGCCTTAAGTCCTTATGAGAGGGAGAAGGCCTGAGGATTCATGGAGACAGTCCTGCTTTCCCAGCTCCCCAACTGAGTTGGACATTTTAGCTGTGCCTCCCACACAAGTTAATATGTTGGTAAAGCCATTTTGTATGTTCTACCCTATAATGGGGAGAAATACTGGGGTGAAGCCGGAGGGGTGAAAGAGTTCACCAGATACAAAGTGGAAAACAGTAAAGGCAGATATGTTGAAATACCCCACTAAGAGAAGCAGCAAGTGAAACAAGTTGCACCTCAAGGTGGATTTGAGACTCTCCAATATATTTTGCTTTTGCAGGTTTTTTGTTTGTTTGAGATTAGATCTCACTATTTTTATGTGTGGAACCATCGGCTCATGTTGCCCGGGGTACCACAGACTCGAGCAATCCCCAGCCTCAGTTTCCCAGGTAGCTGGGATTACAGGCGTGCACCACCATGTCCAGCTATATTTTTTTGGAACTAGGTCTCACTATGTGACCCTAGCGGGACTTGAACTGCGATCCCTGGCCTCGGTCGTGGCTTCCTAGGCTGCCAATTACAGGCATGCGCCACCATGCCCGGCCTTTTTGCAGGTTTTTTAACTTGGGGTGTTAGTTTGCACTAGTAATCTGCTGGGATGGCTAGGGGGCTGGCCTTTGCCACAGAAACATGTCCTGATTTCTGCCCCTGCATTTCTGGAGCTTGGCTGGTTTTTCTGGTCATGGTGGTCGGTCTTATGGCTTCCTCCCCAAGACAACCTTATCAATTCTCTTATCTACTCAAGACTCCCAAACCTGTCTGCTGTACAAAGGGTGAGGACTACTTTCAATCCTATTAAATTGTATCCCTATACCACTTGACTGAAGCCACATGAAACACCCCCATTTAAGAACCACCCAATTGAGCCCCATTAATCCAAAGAGTCATGAGAAAGAATATATTGTGGTTTTAGGTTACTAAATTTGGGGATGATTTATTAAACAGCCAATATGAATCAGTCAACAAACTGGATTTAGACCACAGCTCTGCTACATGTAGTATGTCCTTAAGTCAATACTATCTAACCCTCCTTCCTGAGATTCCATTGCTTCTGCAGAATGAAGATTCACTTATCCCTTCAACTGACATCTATCAGACATCTACAGTGGGCCAGGTATGACACAGATGTGGTGCCTGGCATATAGTAAGTGTTCAGCCAGTGCCAAACAATGCTCTTTCATCTTCTTGTCTTTTTCATCAGCAGATAACACAACAGCATTTCCCATTGCCTGTGCTCAGTTAGATCCTATTTCTCCTGTCACTTCACATAGACTCTATTAAACCCCCATTAAGTTGTTTTTTAATTAATTTCTTTTAAACATGTGTGCATATTTTTCACATTGCTGTCTACCCCGGGGTTTTCCCACCACCTTATCACCCTTGAAACATCTTAATCTCTTGTGTCCTTCCCCTCCCCCATTTTTACTCTCCTCCTCTTTTGATCTATGATTCAGTTCTGTTGGCAGTTTCAAATTTTCTTGCTCATTTGTTTATTTTATATATATATATATCTCACATATATATCCCTCATATATGTGAGACCATCCCATATTTCTCTTTTTCTTTCTGGGTTATTTCTGATACATGATTCCTTCTAGTTTCATCCATGTTGCTGTGAATAAGTTTATCTTCTTTGATTAATGAAGAATATTCCATTGTGTAAATACACCACATCTTTTTCAACCATTCATAAGTTTTGGAGCATTTGGGTTGTTTCCATGTCCTGGCAATTGTAAATAGTGCTTCAATAAACATACAAGTACAGGTTTCCTTTAGAATTAGCAGTTTTTGTATCCTTTGGGTAGATTCCCAGCAGTGGGATTGCTGGGTCAAACGGTAGCTCCATTTTCAGTAGTTTGAGGGTTCTCCACACAGCCTTTCATAATGACTGGACCAGTTTGCACTCCCACCAGCAATGTAAGAGTATTCCATTCCCTCCGCATCTGCGCCAGCATTTGTTGTTGTCCATTTTTTTGACATGGGCCATTCTTACTGGCGTAAGATGGTATATCAGTATGTAAACCCCCATTTTTTTTATATACTCACCTGACCTGATTACTCTTTATCACTTCAATCATAAACTTACACATGTAGACAGACCACCTGAAAACACCTTAGTTTCACCTGGTGAAACTGTTATGCCTTCCATTTTTTAACTCCCACTAGCAGCAGGTGTACAGTTTACTGTCACCCTGATTAAATGTTGTTGGAACCTGGTAAAGATGTTCAGTGTGTGAACTTGACATTACTGGCATGTTGGTAGTTTCAGGTGTAAACAATCTTATTAAGGTAAGAGCTTTCCAGATTTCCTCTCTTCTTCAGCTCTGTTCAAGATGGCAGTGGAGTTCAGGGCCATTCTCATAGCCTGGTTGCAGGAAAGGGCCTCAGGTGTTGCGCTGAAGTTCTAGTGCTGTGTGCTGGAATCTTATTAATCCCTAATATAATGTGACAGTTTCGGGCCTGTGTTCTCTGACCTCAGTGATGTGCTGATGCCAGCCAGATGCTCAAACCTCTGAGCTCTGAGTTTCTTTCCTGCTGGTTCCATGCCAGGTGGCACCCATGAATTCCCTCACTGAAGCTTGCATGGCCTTTGGGATCATCTGCTTACCACGTATAGACTGGGGAACCAGGCTTATTACCAGAGGGACTTTCATCCTACCATTTCCCTCATGAGTGTTTGTATCAGAGCTAAGATGAATTTTTATTTTATTTTATTTTTTGAGACTAGGTCTCGCTATTTTTGCCCATGGAACTGCAGGCTCTCGTTGCCCGGGGTACCACAGACTCGGGCAATCCCCAGACTCAGCTTCCCAAGTAGCTGGGATTACAGGCACGCGCCACCACGCCCAGCTATTTTTTTTTGGAACTAGGTCTCTCTACGGGGCCCAGGCGGGACTCGAACAGCGATCCCTAATCCCTGCCGCTTCATAGGCTGAAGCTTACAGGCATGAGCAACCGTGCTTGGTTAAGATGAATTTTTAAGAGACTTTTAAGGAATTATAAATGAGATAATATACAGCAGAGACTGTACATGCCCACAATATTTACTGACCCTTTACAGAAAAAGATGACCACCCTTATCTCTGGACATACAGCTTCACCTGTGCCATGGTTGGGGAGCAGGACAGCACTGACCAGATGTGTTCCTTGTAGAAATGAAAAACTCATGGATATTTAAAAGAAATGCAGTGATTTATTAGCAAACTAAGTACAACTGAAGAGATTATTATGGAACTGAGAGATATAACCAAATAATTTCCCCGGAATGCAACAGGAGAGAAGGGGGTGAAAGATGAAGAGACACAGACTGTGATATGAAAGGGTCAGGCCTCCTCTGCCCCAAAGGCAAGAAAGAAAAATAGGACAGTATTACTTGGGGTTCTCCAGAGAAACAAGTAACAGGTATATAGGAGATTTATTGTAGCAACTGGCTCCAAGGTTGTGGAGGCCAAGAAGGGTCATGATCTGCCATCAGCATGTTGGAGAGCTGGTAGTGTAATTCAGTCTGAGCTCAGAGGCCTGAGAATAGGGTAGGGGTAGCTGGTGGTGGAAGCTGAGGGGCAAGGGCACGAAGTCCAGGGGGGGAATGGATGTTTTCACTGAAGCAGAGGTAGAACTCATTTCTGTTTCCTTTGCCTTTTTGTTCCACACTGGCACCCAAAGTGCTGGATGATGCCCACCTACCCGTGGGAGGGATAACTCCCTTACTCAGGTCAATTCCAACTCTAATCTATCCAGAAAGCACCTCACAGATGCCTGGATACAATGTTTTACTGGCAGTCTGGGCATCCCTTAGTGCTGGCAGACTGACGCATAAAATAAACCACCAGTGGGTCGAACAATATTTGCAGAGATGGTAAATGCTATAGTTTTCCCAGAAGTGATGAAAAGTATGGATTCACAGGTGCAGTAATGCATTTCAAGCAGGAGATGTGGAAAGAGTTGTTTCCATTATAATCAAACAGCAGAACACCAAAACACAGAGTTCTTGAAAGCAGGTTTTAAATGATAGAGTGTCATTTACAACAGTGATAGAATTATTCGGGTTTTCTACTTTGGACATCAATTTTGTTCATTATACTTTTCTGGGGGTTTGCTCACTTCACCTCTGCTTTCACACTGTTGGGGACAGCTTTCAGTTGAAAAATTTAAAATCTTATCATTTAAAAAAATGAACCTCTGATTTTGTTGAATCTATTAATTTTTGCTCTTCTGTTTATTATGTCCTTCCTTCTACTCATTTGACTTTATTTTGCTTTCCTGTTTTACTTAATATAGCTCATTAAGCTTTTTTCTTAAATATGCATTTCCTGTAAATACTGCTTTAGCCATATGCTGCAAATTTGTGTGTGCAACATTTTCACTATAATTCAACTCCAAATTTGTTCTAGTTTTTATTATAATTGTTCCATGACTCACACCTTGTTTACATTGATGATAAAAGTGGATGGAGTGCCTCCCTGCTTCCTGTTGCTGCTTTAAAAGCATTATTTCCTACTCTTTCTTTTTGAAAATCCATAGCTACCCATCACTGCCTGGTAGCATCTGATTTTGTACTAGGAAGCATATTACTTATCTTTTGGGAGAGGCAATAGGCTATTGACCAAAACAAGTTTGGGCTGACTCAAGCTGATGAGCCTGCTAACCTCGGATTTACTGTTTTGATGTCTCTTTTCAGCTTCTACCATCTTCAGCTCAGTCCTGAAAGTGCTAGTATGACCTTGGCAGCTGGCACCATGGCATGTACATCAGGTGCAGGGGGCTAATTTTAATTTGCAGCCACCTCACAGACATGAAGATTAGAGTGCTGGGGGGTAGTAGGAGGAGTAAGCAGAGAAAGCAGCCCAAAGCTACAGATATTTATATCAGAATTCAAACTAAGCAGTTCAAGTCAACTGTTCTTTTACAGGTCTGAGAACAGAGTTTAAGTTTTAAACTGGAGGGCTCCTTGGAGACTGATCCAACATTGTTCTTTTACAGATGAGGATTCAGTTGTCAACTCTGAGTTCAGGAAGCTACAATACCAATCATTTCATTCATCAAAAAAAAAAAAAAGGCTTTTGTGTGTCTATTGCTTTGCATGTTAGTTATCTAAGTGCTAGGATATGCTACTAAGAAAGCCAAATATTTGCCATCGTAGAATTTACATCTTAGGGGAGACAGAAAATCAGGTAAATATACAGGACCTCCACTGCTGGTAATTGTTAAGGAACATTGCACTGCTTTATAGAGGCCCTCAATGAAGAGGTGACATCTGAGGAGGGGTCTCCCTGAAGACAGCAAGCAGCGCAGAGATCTGGGAGATTAATAAACAATGGCAATACTAACCCATGGTCTCTGACTTCGGAGATTTTACACTCCAGGGAGATTGAACATAATCCAAAGCAGAAATGTGCTAGTATGGGAGGCTAGCCTGAAGACCATTTGATCTAGTTCATTAGTAGAGTGATTTGAGGGATTCATAGACAGATGTGTAGGTCATTTAGAGATGGAAGACGGAAAGAGTGGAAGCAAACATCAGAAAAGAGAGGAGACATGCTCGAGGCGTAAGAGTCACTCTGAACGGCCAGGCACGGTGGCTTGTACTTGTAAGCTTCAGCCTATGAAGCGGCAGGGATTAGGGATCGAGGTTCGAGTTCCGCCTGGGGCATGTAGCGAGACCTAGTTCTAAAAAAATAGCTGGGCGTGGTGGCATGCGCCTGTAATCCCAGCTACCTGGGAAGCTGAGGCTGGGAATTGCTTGAGTCTGTGGTACCCTGGGGAACGAGAGCCTGAGGTTCCACAGGCAAAAATAAAAAGACCTAGTCTCAAAAAAAAAAAAAAAAAAAAAAAAAAAAAAAAAAAAAAAAAAAAAAAAAAAAAAAAAAAAAAAAAAAAAAAAAAAAAAAAAAAAAAAAGAGTCACTCTGGCCAGCAGCTGGAGAAAAGACACAAGGATCTAGCAAGTCAAAGCCTGACCTTATGAAGCCTTCAATGAAAGCAAATGCATGAATGACTTGGATTTGATGAGACTCTTGCTTGTCCCTCAAACAGTGTTTAATTGGAGGTTAGTTTGGAGGTGATGTGTAGGACAGACTCCCCAAGGCGGCCCAACTGAGAAAGCGTCCTGGGCAGCAGTTCTGAGGGGGTGTCTCAGCCTTAGGCTTTAAACCCACATCCAGTCGGGCCTTTTCTCTGTCTACCTCAGGTTCACCCAGGCAAGGATCACGCACTATAGCATCTATTCCTCTTTTCCTTAGCCCTGTCAATGGCTCACCGTATAGCTTTGGTGTCAGTTACCCCTAAAGTTTTTACGGGATTAAACTCTGGGCAACTCTACCAGCGACCTATTGGATGGAAATGGGATGTGCGGTTTGGATTTCGGCAACGAGGGCGATTTCATGAAACCACCACAAGATGGCGGCGCTACGCCGTCCAGTGGAGAATGAGGCCTTCCTCACCCAGCTGGAGATTCTCAAGTGTGAAAAGAAACCCTGAGACATCCTTTGGCAGTGAGCTAGCTACACGTGCATGCAAGACGTCTTCACATTGACGCAGAAGAAGGAAACGCATCTGAGGAAGACCGTTTTCCCCCCTGTCTTTTCTGGGTTTAGTTACTGAAGCCCAAGTTCATTAGGATTATAGGCGAAAAATTGTGTTAGGGAGATGCAGCTGTTGTTTGTGTTCAAAACCTGAGCCCCAGAATGTTTGATCATATTTATACCTGTGCTAGTACATGCACAGGTTTGCACACACACACACACACACACACACACACACACACACGTGCGTGCGCACACACAATTTTATCTAGCAGGTAGCACAGTGCTTGACACTTACTGGCATCTACCTATTGAATCTTCACAATAGAAACTGGAGGTCAGGTTTAGATGGTCCATTTCCCAGGCAGTACCCAGTGATAGAATTTTCTGTAAGCTCTTCACATCTCATCTGTCCCAGTTATGAGCTGGGTCTGTCTTCATGTTTTGCAAACTAATTCTGTATCCGAGAATAAGTTCTCTGCACAACTGTCTTTAATAGAAACTCTCAGCACTCAAAACCAAGTCAAATTTTACAACATTTGATGGCACTCACATACCTGGTGATTTTTGCTCATACAGATTGTTATTTCAGCTCTTGTTCCCTAGGAACTGGAAAGGATAAAGCCCTTTGATTTTAAAGGGCTTTAAAGTCAGATATAGTATATAGGATTTTAAAATATTCATCTGGCAATCTGTGTCTTCTATCTGGAGAGTTTAGTCCATTTGCATTTATTTGGACTCCTGATATATTTTGATTTATTTATATACTCTTACATGCTTTCTATTCGTTATGCTGGTTTTTTTTCCCCCTTTGCCTGCCTCTTCCTATCTTTAAATTCCCTATTTGAGTTGTCTGGAACACAGAGTTGGTCCACTTAGATCCTCTGTGTGAGGACTGCCTTGTGGCTATAAATTCTCAAGGGAGACTCTCTCTCCTCTACTTTCTGCCAGGGTCAAAAGACAAATGTCCGTCCTTCCTTCCTTCCTTCCTTCCTTCCTTCCTTCCTTCCTTCCTTCCTTCCTTCCTTCCTTCCTTCCTTCCTTCCTTTCTTTCTTTCTTTCTTTCTTTCTTTCTTTCTTTCTTTCTTTCTTTCGTTTTCTTTAGAGACTAGGTCTTGCTATGTTGCCCGGGGAACCACAGACTCTCATTGCCTGGGGTAGCCCGGAATCAAGAAAACCCCAGCCTCAGCCTCTCAGGTAGCTGGGATTACAGGTGCATGTACTATGTCCAGCTATTTTTTGAGACTAGATCTTGCTATGTTGCCCCGGGTGGGTCTCCAACCCATGGACTCAAGTGATTCCCAATCTCAGCCTCCCGTCCTAGGCTGGGATTAAAGGCACACACCACCGTGCTTGGCTTAAAAAAAAAAAAAGTCCTTTCTGCATGGCAGGTTTATAGCTTATTGTTGGTGCTGCCATTTTGGATGGGGCTCTAAAGAGAGTACCTGGAGTGACTTTACTGAATTGAGTATTATCAACATAGAGCATCCCAAACATGAGACATTCTGCCTAGGACCGGGGTAAGTTAAGTCACGAGGCTCTGCATTGCAAAGTTCTAAGAAACTATCTTCAACGCCCCTTATACAACAAGCAGACTACCAAGTTCCTTTTAGAATTCGGTGCATGAGAAAGACCTTTCTGCCCTGAGCAATCTTTAAATGTCCTCCAGTCAGAGGGGAAATGCCCTGCTCCTCTGCACCGCTGCTAGGTGGCTCCAGTGTAGTCTTTGGTGCTTAAAGGTATCCACTCCCCTCAGCCTGGCTTCCCGGCTGCTGTCATGGTCCCACTCACATGGCTGGACATGGGTTCATTTACTTCTTCACTGGCTTCTTGTATCTTTTACTTTAACCACCTTATCTCTTGTGGGCAGAGGTGATAACCCATGAATGGGCCGTCCTACATGCTCCTTCCGGTTGGTGGAGCTGGTAGAAACCTGGGTCCTGACATGGGGACTGTGAAAAATCATAGCCCTGCTCCCCCACCCACTGAATTCTGGAGTCAGAAACCACCATGAGTTCAAGGTCCAGAGCTGCCTGAATCAAGAGACTGAGAAGGGCAGCAAGTAGGGAAGGAACTCAGCTCCTCTAAAGAACAAATGAAGCCATCGTCCTCCATTTTCAGTAGCCAACAAGGACCTGAGACTGAGTAGTCAATGTCTACATCAAATGAGAGCAGAGCAGACGTGAGAGAGAGAGAGAGAGAGAGAGAGAGAGAGAGAGAGAGAGAGAGAGAGCGTGAGAGAGAGAATGAGGGCGAACACTGATTTGGGGGGTGTGTTAGCTTGTGGGGCTATCAACCCCAGGATGGGGCTCCTGTGAGCCTGCTGTCAGTGGGGAGGTCTCTGAGTCCTCTTTCCAGAGCTTGACCTCCAGGGGGGCTGAGTCTGAGGCCGGGCTTGACTAGAATCTGATTTGATGCCACGAGGGCGAGATACAGGGAGGTGCTGGGTGGCCCGCAGTGCCTTCTGGCTAGCAGCGCCAGAAGTCCCAGGACCCTGTGCCTTCTTGTCCAGGGTCTGATTTTGGCTGGCGGAGTGAGATGTGGTCCCTGGAAAATGAGCCAAGATAAGAATGAGAATGGCAGACTACAGCTTCCTACCGCTGAATTGAGCTCTCTGTACCAATGGTGCCACCCTGAGCTTTCTGTAGATTTCATTTCCATTCGGTGAGGTCAGGGTGGTTGGATCACTTGTGCACACCTGGGGGCACCTTGGCTTGGCCTTTGCACATACAGATCTGGTCGAGGAGCACGGTCTGCTGGGAGGAGAACTAGATTTGGAACACTGGCTTTAGGCTACACTCTCTGAGCCTGGATCTTCCTGAGTATAAAATTGGGACAATGACAGTCTCACGGGTGGTGGCCAGGGTCAAATATAATGATGGAACGAGCTGTTTGGAATCAGTTCCAATTCAAGCTCCTGCAGTTCTTGTTTCCTTCCTTTCCCCTAAACTCCAAGCAGGCACAACACAGATCCCTCTTCACCAAACTCCTTCCTCTTCTCTGGGATGCAGGAGTGGTCTAGGTTTCCGTGGGTATGGCCTGTGACCAAGCATGGGTTTTGTTGTGTACCCCTTGCAGGTGTGGCCCTAGGCTCCGTCCCTTTACCCACAGGGAATATGTTCCAACACACCCAGCGGATGTCTGAAAACCACAGATAGTTCTGGAATTTCGAGTATTCTTTTTCCTATATATAGATACCCATGGTAATGCTTAATTAATTAATTAACTTATTTATTTATTTATTTTTTGAGACTAGGTCTTGCTATTTTTGCCTGTGGAACCGCAGGCTCACGTTGCCTGGGGTACCACAGAAAACGATCCCCAGCCTCAGCTTCCCAGGTAGCTGGGATTACAGGCGCACGCCACCATGCCCATTTTTTGGGGACTAGGTCTCTCTACGTGCTCCAGGCGGGACCGAACTGTGATCCCTGGCCCTGGGCGTGGCTTCCTAGGCTGCCACTTACAGGCATGTGCCACCATGCCCAGCCTAGTAATGCTTAATTTATAAATTGGATACAGAATGAGATTAGCAACAGTAACGTCTACTAAAATAGAACTAACTACTTACTGTCACGAAAGTTATGTGAATGTGGTCTCTCTCGAAATAACTTGTATGTAGTATTTTCAGACTGTTGTTGACTATGGGTAACCAAAGCCTCAGAAAGCAAATCTTCAGATAAGGCGGGGTGTGTGTGTCTACTGTCGATTTGACATATTTGACAGTTGTGAGAGAGTGGGTCCTGAAACTTCTCGCTATGATTAGAAGAAGTTTGTAACATGCGAGGTGATGGATGTTAACTAGACTCATGGGGTGATCATTTAGCAATTCCGGTGGCTGAGTGATATCCCCGTGGGCAGGCGGTCCTGTCACTGGGCTGATGCAGTAGTATGCACTTACACAAACTGGGGTGGTATAGCCCACCACACCATGAGGGACCACTGTGGGGTGTGGTCGGTCATTGGCCCAAGTGTACCTGTGCAGAGATCCAATCATTGTTGTACACTCTGAACTAATATAGACTGGCATATGTCCACTGTGCAGCAGTTACAAAACCTAAATCTGCAGAACATGCAGAACAATCACAGAACAATCACAGCCGTGAGAGACTAGGAGGATCAAAATGAGCAAAATAAGGGCCGGGCATGGTGGCACATGCCTATAGGTGGCAGCATAGGAAGCCACGGCCAGGGCCAGGGATTGTGGTTCGTGTCCCACCAGGGGCACGTAGTGAGACCTAGTCCCCAAAAAATAGCTGGGCGTGGTGGCACATGCCTGTAATGCCAGCTACCTGGGAAGCTGAGACTGGGGATTGCTTGAGTCTGTGGTACCCCGGGCAACGCGAGCCTGTGGTTCCATGGGCAAAAATAGTGAGACCTAGTTTCAAAAAAAAAAAAAAAAAAAAAAAAAAAAAAAAAAAAAAAAAAAAAAAAAAAAAAAAAAAAAAAATATATATATATATATATATATATATATATATATATATATATAAAATAGCTTACAGGAAAGGGGACAGGATTCCCCCCATTTTAGACTCTTCTACCTGTTCTGAGTCTTTGATTCTTTCCCTGTGCTAGGAATTGTGGAAGCATTTTACATGATTGAACCCATCTCATTTCCATCCCTCCATGGGTTGGCACTGTGATTTAGGCTTTTAACACAGTCGAGAATAGCTGGCATTCTGGCTTCAGTCCCGGATCTGAAGATCCATCTGATTTTGGGACACGCCCCCTTCCTGCTTCTTTGTGTGACTCTGTGAAAAGTAACCACTGAGAAACTGGATTTACCTTCTTTGGGGAGTTCGAGCAGGATGGCATCCTTTGAGCTGCCTTGACTTGTGTCCTCTGACTCTCTGGCTGTGGCTCTGCCTTTGGCAGCTTTGTGGTTCTTCTCAACTTCACGGAGCTGCCAGGAGAAAAAATGAACTGCTGGACTGGTGAGGGGGAAATGGGTGAGTCTCACAGGCCAGGATGGTGAGACTCTTGGAAATCTTACTTAAGGCTGTTCTTACATAGTTTGTTCCTGTCCTCACAATTGAGCAGAGCTGGGATCAGGCAACACAGGCCTCATCTTTGCACAGCACTCCCTGGGCCCATGGAGGGCAGAAACCTTACGGTCCTCTACTCCAGTGGGTCTTGTGATCTGGGGAGGAGCTCAGCAAGATTAACAGAGGACAAGCCAGGGGAATCTGTCAGTGAGGCAGATGAGATTAATTCCTGAAGAAGGGGTGAGGATGCAAGGAAGACAGGGCTTGGAGAGGGGGTGGGGTCTGCCTGCATCTTGAGTGGGGGTGAGGTGGGGGTTGGACTGAGCTGTCAGAGATGAGGGTGCCATCTGATGTTGAGAGAGGCTGCAGTGTGCGAAGGACTTGTTAGGCCAGGGGGTGCTAGCAGTATGTTTTGACAACACCATTTTCTTTTAGTATTCGTAGTATTTATTTTAATCTGCAAGAATTACTGTGCTTACTGGTTTTATTATGTCTGGACATGGGTGAATCCTTTAAGCCTCTCCTGTTCTTTGGCAACCACCTCAAAGCTTAAGCCATCACTGTTAGGTATCCCCAGATACACTCAGAATATGAGTGCAAGTCTGCTTCCTGTAATACACAACTTTTTGGGTTTTGCTTAGAAGACAAAGTCATTTAAAGAGTACCGTGGTGTTCACAGAGCAAATTAGCAGAAAACCCAAACCAGGACATCCTTCGACCCCCACAGAATGAAACTCTCCACTGACTGACTCACCGCTTGGATCTTTTTCCTCAGCAGGCCATTGGCTCGGGAGAGGCTTTTGGAGACTGAGTTCAGGTAGTAGATGGCCAGGCTGCAAGAGAAAAGGTGACCCTGTCTTCCTGGACTTTGGAAAGTGACAAGAGCTGAAGGGCTTTCCCCAGGAGTGAAGGGAAGCTTCTGACAAGGTGCTAAGGGCTTGCCTGTGGGCAGGGTGAAGAGGGTCCCCAGTTCATGGGAGAAGACCCTGGGCATCCTTGTCCTCCCTGTATTGTGTTGAACTTGAAAATGACCTACTCATTACTAGCTCTGGGTGCCCGGAAAGCGCGGCTAACGGAACCGGCCCTCTCCTGGGAAAGCAGAGGGAGGGGGCCTGACAGTGTCTCCAGGCTGCAGAAGCAGCAGCTGTTTCCTGCCTTGTGCTGTGCACACGCCCACCACACATCTCGCTGATTCTGATGAAACAGAAAGGAGGACCCCCTCTTTATAGTCAGTACCCTGGAATCAGAGAGGTTACAGCCCTTCCCCAAGGGTCTCCTCATCTGCAAGCGCTCCTTGGAGCCTGTATTGGAAGCCAAAGCTCCACAGTCTACCGGTGCCAGAGTCAGCCCAGATCCTGCTAACTTACAGCATCAGCAGGATGGCTGGTATGATCAGGCCTGGATTGGCGAGGAAGGCAAAGATCTTGCCCAGGAAGGTCGGGAAATCGGATTCAATGGTCTCTTGGATGACGTCGTACATTCTGTTTTTCCCACTGGGAAGAGGAGGGCACAGGTTACCGTGGACTGTGAGGCTCCTGTGACACGCACAGTGCTTGGAAGCTGCTGTCCGACACTGCTTTCCTGGAAGCACCACGCTCTGTGGCAGATCGACTGCCAATATAGGTGCCTGGCTCGGGGCTGCCACCTTGGCCAGGGCTTACAAGATGGGCCAGTGCCCTGGCCGGCCAGCTTCATGTCCTTCACGACTTCTCACTACACTGGCCGCTTGTGTCTGACATCTTACTCAGCAAGAGGAAAACGGGTTTTCTCCTCTAGGCTCATGGGAGAAAGTTATGTTGGGCGTGGCTATAAGAACACCTCAGTGCTTCCTCTGGGCCCCCCACATGCGAACAGTGGATGTGATAGACTCCCTCATGGGACCCCTCAAAATACTCCAATTGGTCTTCAGATTCTAATTCCAGGAAACTGAACGGCACGTGACAGGTTCCTGGCCAGTTCATAGGAATGACTTTGATTTCTTTGCATACTTAAGAACAATCATGCAGCCTGACTGCCACAGATGCCTAGATGCCTTGCCAGCTTTGGTGCCAACGAGTGGACTCTAAGGTTTCAAATTCCTATTTCAAACCCATGCTCCTCTGCTTATTAGTTGTGGGACACCACGAACTGCTTACCTGTTCTCTTTCTACCTCTGCTCATACCCTCCCTCTTCCCACCAGAATTGCATTGTAAAATAGAGCTAATAAAAGTAAAATAAAAATTAAATTAAATTAAAAATTATTTTCTTTGTTATATCTTTCAGGTGCTCAATAGCCATGGGATGAGTAGCTATTATATTTGAAGAGCAGATAGAGGATTTTTTTTCCAAATCATTTGCAAAGTCCAACTGGGCTACAGAGTTTTGGTATCTTTGGGCCAGATGCTAAAAATTTCTCTGTCCTATTTCCCACACTTGTGTTTAATATAGTATAATAATAATATAGAGCAATATAGTACCACAGGAACAATACTAGTATTTGCCTTAGAAGTTGTTTTTGAGACATAGGTATGAATTCATGTAAAATACTGTACAGGGCTATAAGATGAAAAGCAACCTCCAAAATGTTGCAGCTGGAAGCTGCATGGCTTGTAGCCAGATTTGACTTGCTGCCTGTTCTTACATGGCCTGTGAGCTAAGCACAAGATTTCAATTTTTAAACAGAAAATATCAAAAGAAGGGCAATACTTTGTGGTGCATAAACACCAAACATAAACACTAGGAGTATGAAATCCCAACTCCAGTGTCCATCAGGTTTTCATGAATATGGCCAGTCAACTGGCCATGATTCTGCATTGTCCATGGGAGTTTCTGTGCCACCAGGAAGAGAGGAGCCATTGTGACAGAGATGTCATCGCAATCCTTAGTACAGCCACACAGCACATGACACGTGGAGACAGTTACATGACATAGCTACACACGACAGCTTTCCAGCTGCCATGCCTATCAACATCTTATGATCTCTAATTTCTATTTAAAATGATCTATGCAGACCTATCATGGAAGAACAGGAAGAGGAAGGTGAACGTCAGGTGTTATGCTTCTAAGTCACTATGGTCTATGGATCATTCTGTGACTGATGTGTGAGATGATGGATCAGTTTCCAGTGCCCGGTAGAACACGCTGCCATACTCGTAGCTTAAAACAACACAAATCTATTCTTCCACAGCTTTGGAGGCAAAAGGTCTGAAATGGCTTTTCTGGGTAGACACAGATGCTAACAAGGCTGTTCTCCCTTCAGAAGGAGGCTCTTGGGGGAGAATCTATTCTCTTGGCTTTTTTTTTCAGCCTTTAGAACTTTGTTCCTTGCATCCCTGGGCTCACAGTCCCTCCCTCCTCAAAACCAGCAGCACAGAATCCTCAAATCCCTCTCTGCTTCCATGGTTACATCACTTTCTCCCTTTTTCCAGTCAGGTCTCCCTCTGGCTCCCTCTTAGAAATTCTTTTTTTTTTTTTTTTGAGACTAGGTCTTGCTATTTTTGCCTGTGGAACCACAGGCTCATGTTGCCCAGAGTACCATGGACTCAAGCAATCCCCAGCCTCAGCTTCCCAGGTAGCTGGGATTACAGGCGTGCACCACCACGCCCAGCTATTTTTTGGGGACCAGGTCTTGCTACGTGCCCCCAGCAGAACTCGAACCACGATCCCTGGCCCTGGCATGGCTTTCTAGGCTGCCACCTACAGGCTGCGCCACCATGCCCGGTTCATATAAATTCATTTGTGATTGAGGGCCCTAATCACAGGGTATTCTCCCCATCTCAGGATCTGAACTTAATCACGTTGGCAGAGACCTTTCACCACATGAGATAACCTCTGCAAGTTCCAGGGGCCAGGATCGGGGTAGCCAGATCTCTGGGAGTCATAATTCTCTCTGCCAGTCTGCTTTCTGGTTCCCAGTCATCCCACCTGCAAAATACATTCACCCCCAATCCCAAAACTCTCAACCACTGCAGCATCCACTCAAATCTCAGATCTTGCCATCTAAATCACACATAGCTGAGTCTCTGGGCATGCTCCCCCTCAGGGCACTATACCACCCCTTATCCCCCCCATTCCCCTAACCCCCTTCCTCTCTCAGCTCCCCAGGCGAGGAACCTACACACAGGGAAGGAAGCAACCTGCCTGGGACCACCCAGCTGGCAAATGACAACTACCTCTAAAGTCAGTGCTCTAAATCAGGGGGCTGGCCAATTTTATCTGAAAAGGGGTGGATAATAAATATTTTAGACTTTGTGGACCAGATGGTCTCTGTCGGGAATGACTCAATTCTGCTGCCACATCCAGAAAACAGCCATCAATTATATGTAAGCAAATGGGCATGACTGTGTTCCAATAAAACTTTAATTACCAAAAAGTTGGTGGTCTGGATTTGATCCATGGGTGATAGTTTACCGACCCCAACTTGCAACTCTACAGTAGTGCCCATCCTTACTCATAGGAGACATGTACCAAGATCCCCCCACTGGATGCCTGAAGCTGGGGACAGCACTGAACCCCATATATACTATGATTTCCTGTGCAAAGATGCTATGATGATGTTTCATTTAAAAATTAGGCACAATGCGAGATGAACAACAATTGCCTTCTTAAGTCTACAATACACTGTGATGAAAATGATGGCAATGTGACCTTTCTTGCCAGTCTGATTATAGGTAATATTTTGAAACTATGGCTGACCACAGGTAACTGAAGGCACAGAAAGCAAAACCACAGACATGGACGGAAACCTGTCTGCTCTGCTCTGCTGCCCCTACTCTCCAATCGTGTTGCCTGCCCAGCCCCTGCTGTGTCTTGGTGGGGGAGACAGAAAACAACCAAGATAAGGGGGGATGGTATGCTGGGTGGTGATAGAACAAGCAGACAATAGTGTGTGTGTGTGTGCATGTGCATGTGCTTGTGTGCACGATGTTTTAGTAGGGTCTCAGGGAAGATCTCACTGGGAAGGTGAGTCAAGACCACCTCCCCTGCCATCTGGGTGTCGGGGCCAGGTTCTCTCAAGGGTGGTGGGTGAAGCAAGGGTGGGCCAGGCAGAGCCTGGGGCAGGTGAGCAGCCAGTACTGAGGAACACAGGCTTTTACACCCAGAGCCCAGCCCTCAGACCTTGCTTAGGAAGAAGCCCAGAGGAACTTTTGCCACATTTACATGTGGTTCTCCCCTCAGCCCAGGGTCCTTCCTGGGCCTCCCACAGTTGGACATCTTCCACTCTGAGTCTAGCCACCCTGCACTTCCCTCTGCTGGAACGCTGTTCAGCCAAATGACACTCTGCTGGGTGCATTCCTGCCAACCTCTCCTGTGAGCCCCAGTCAGTAAGTCCCTGATCAGTAGAGAAGTCTCAGATCAGCGTTTCCCAAAGTGTAGTGATGACAGTGCAGGCAGGGCTGGACTGGGGAGGTGAGTGAGGTCTGGCACACACTATTTAAGGAAGTACTTGCTCCCACAGTTAGGCAAGTGCATGTCAGTTCTTAGTTGTCTCACTCCATCCCTGGCCTGATGGATGTTACAGACTGAAAAGGTCCGTGGTCAATAAGGACTGGAACAAGCTGGCGCATGGTCTCACTGTACAGCTCTCCTGAGCTGTTCACAAAGGAGTGTGCACCAAGCATTTTAATTGAGAAGGTGGCAGA
Source organism: Uropsilus gracilis (assembly GCA_004024945.1). NCBI lineage: Eukaryota > Metazoa > Chordata > Mammalia > Eulipotyphla > Talpidae > Uropsilus > Uropsilus gracilis. Next base: position 100,293 of record PVHY01002335.1, on the reverse strand, counting down.
TACCAGGCGCAGCAGGTTCCAACTGCTTTAACCAGGAGCCTCTCTTAACAGAGTAGGTAGGGGGCTTTGTTTTCAGAGGGTCTCACATTTGGAAAGAACAGTAGATGCATGTCTTTTTTTTTTTTTTTTTTTGAGACAAGGTCTGGCTTTGTTGCCTGGGGAACCGCAGGCTCACGTTGCCTGGGGTACCACAGACTCAAGCGATCCCCAGTCTCAGCCTCCCAGAAAGCTAGGATTACAGGTATGCGCCACCATGCCCAGATGTTTTTTGAGACTAGATCTCACTTTGTTGCCCCAGGTGGGTCTTGGACCCCCGGGTGTGTCTTGAACCATCGGACTCAAGCGATTCCTAGCCTTGGCCTCGTGCTCCATAGGCCTTCATAGGCTTCATAGGCGATTAAAGGTATGTGCCCAGCCTGATGCACGTATTTCTTAATCTACCTCCCCGCACAATTACTTCCCTCTCCACAATGTCCAGTCTCCTGAACTAGTCTACTTAACCCCAGGGCTGGCAAGTGATCTGCAGAGTATGGGGCTGGAGTCAGGTCTCAGTGGCTGCTTTATATCTGGTCTTCATGATTACCACCCCTGCCCGGCCCTGCCCCCTTACATAGCCTATGGAAACGTAATCCAGGGCTGTAGGTTATTCATACATTAAAGTTATGTTGTCCAGGGCTGGGCACGGTGGCTCATGCCTGTAAGCTTCAGCCTATGAAGTGGCTGTGGCTAGGGATCGTGGTTCGAGTCCCGCCTGGGGCCCGTAGCGAGACCTAGTTCCAAAAAAATAGCTGGGTGTGGTGGCGTGCACCTGTAATCCCAGCTACCTGGGAAGTTGAGGCTGAGGATTGCTTGGGTCTGTGGCCCCCCGGGCAATGAGAGCCTGAGGTTCCACAGGCAAAATTAGTGAGACCTAGTCTAAAAAAAAATTTTCTTTTTTCACACATATTAACTTGAAGTTATGCTGTCCAATATGGCAGTCATCACTTGTGGTTATTCGAATCTAAATCTAACTATTTATTATTAAACAAATTATTACTTATCAATTAATTATTAAAATCAGCTAATTAAAATGAAATAAAATTAGATATGTTAGATATGTAGTTTCACCTTTTTTTTTTTTTTTTTTTAGTTTCACCTTTCTTATTTCAAATACTCAACAGACTCATGATCTGGTGGCTACCATATTGGATGCTCTATCCCCAAAAGGCTGGTGGCTATCATGTTGGACAGCACAGCTACCTAACACTTTCATCCTCCTGGGCAACTCCCCTGAATAGGGCTGACAATGTGCCCAAAGATCCACATAGCCTTTTGCAAATCCAATGACAACTGGATCCGGAATCCCAACCCTGTGCTCTCTGAGCAGACAGCACCCCCCCCCAGAAAGAAGCTCCTCCATGTGGCTAAGGCTGTGCACCTGAACGGCCCGCAGTCGAAGGAGGGAGGCAGGGACATGACAGTGTAGGCCACCGGCAGGAGGCTGAGGAAGAGGACCAGGAGCAGGAGGCCCATGTAGAAGTTGCTAGAGCGGGAGGCCTTGAACACGCGCTCGTGGGGGACGTTGCTGCTCATGATTGCCCAGCACTGGAAGTACATGGAGGTCAGTAGGCGCAGCACGTTGACGCCCACCAGTCCCGGGGCGTAGAAGGAGCCCATCCTGGAAGGGCAGAGAGCAGAGGCATGCTTAGCTGAGGGCAGGGAAGCCCGGGGGGATATGGCAGAAGGGAAGGGGGCTGCCGGGTGAGGGGTTTGAGGGCTAGCGGCCTTCTCTGTGGATCCCAAGGAATGGGGTCTCCATGGAACCAGGGTATTTCTCACTGAGCCGTACCCATCCATGCCAAAGGGGAGAGAGACAGTGAGCAAGGGGGGCTCAGATTCTGGCCGGGATTTTACCACTGCGTCACTACCAGGCATCTAGCAAATTCTGTGGCCTTTCTGTCTTCTCTAAGGTCCCAGAAAATGACACTGCTGTGCAGAAAAGTATCTGAAGCACTTCAATTAAGAGCACTGGACACTGGTTTGCATGGCATGGACTGGCATCTTGAAAGTCTTTGCCTGAAGTGGTGCAGCCTCCTCTAATCCCCTTCTTTCATTTCCCACCCTCTTCGCCTTTCTTTTGCTTCTTCCCTCTCTCCCTTCCTTCCTCCCTCCTCTCCTTCCTCCTTCCCTCCCTCCCCTTCTTTCCTTTCTCCTCCTTTGTTCCCTCTCTTCTTCTGCTTCTCTCCCTCCTCTTTGTCTTCTTTGCTTCCTCTCTCCTTCCCTCTCTGTTCATGGATGTACACAGGTGGGTCAGACTGTCCCACATTTCGTCCAGTCCTACCCTCTGTTTTCCATGGGGTAGCAGGTGCTTGGAGCCAAGCGTGGTGGCCCATGACTATAATCCCAGCTACCTGGGAGGCTGAGGCTAGGGATCACTTGAGTCCACAGGATCAGGACTACCCTGGTAACATAGTAAGACCTAGTCTAAAAAAAAAAGGGGGGGGGGCCTCGGAGAGAGCAGATGATGTGTCCAGCTTTCCCCAGTGGCTTGACTGGCCAGGTCTGGGATTCCAGATGAAATACATAACTCACCAGATCATTCCTTGGTTGAAGATCAAGCCGAGGACATTTCCACTAATATCAAACTCTGCATATGAGGGCTGCAGTAGGGGAGGGAGAGAGAAGGGGTGAGGGATGATTGGGAAGGAAGAGAGAGGAGAAATGTGTCAGGTGGTGTGACAGCCAGAGCCCCAGCCCTCACTGACCAAGCCAGGGCCTTACCATCCCAAAGAGTCTGCATAAGTGACAGGAAAGGATCTTTAGATTCAGGATTCTGTTTCTCTTTCAACTTTTATTTATCTAGTTATTATTTTTGGATTTTTTATAATACATGATTGTATAACTGTGATCCCCATGGGAATACCCCCTGGGAATACACACCACCATGCCCCCTCTGGTCTCTTCACCTTCTTTCTTTTTTGATGTTTGTCCATGTTTAGTTCGTTAGTCTTTTTTTTTTCTTTTTTCTTTTCTGGATCTATTTCCTCATCCTTGGTGAGGGTATGATTTCTTGGGGCTTTCAACTTTTAATAAAAACTTTTAAAGCTCTTATATTTGCAACTTTTTTTTAATTAAAAAAATAAGTGTTTTTAACCTTCTAAGGCCTGAAGTTTTCCTTGTTGCTAAGGTAGAGATGAGCAGGCTTGCTTGAAACTGTGTAGTGATGGGAAGAAAAATAACAGGACAGAAACCTGTACTGAGGCTCTGCCTTGGGCCACGTTTTCCGCAGCTGGCCAGGATGGGACAACACAGGGGAACAAGACTACAGCTCAGTTGAGGGGGAGCCTGACCCAAAACACCAATGAATATTGGGTGGGCACTTGAGATATTGGACAGGTGAGGCTAACGTTTCTGCCAGGTCACCACGGAGGGGAAATAACACATATGTCGAAGGAACATTTTGCAGAGGAGGAAGAGGATTCTCCTGGGTAGAGGAACCAGGAGTCAAGAAATTTCTCAAAGCAGAATCCTGAAGACAAGATTGTGGTTACAATGCTCTTGGTGTGTTCTAGGACCTTCCGAAACACTGACATCCACATCCGGTGTGTTCTAGAACCTTCTGAAACACTGACATCCACATCCGTCCTTTCCCACTTCAGGATTTCATTAGCATCTAAAGAGTTAAAAACTTCCATTTTCCCTTCATCCACTTTGACTGTGGACTCTGTGGGTTGTACAGTGTGGACTTCAAAGACTCACGGTCTTCGCTTCCCTGATGAGAACTGACTGTGCCTCGGCACTGCTCTACCTGCCATTTGCTCTACACTGGGTGTGAGGCCCACCATTCCCAGGGCCAAACAGCTCCATTTACCAGAAAAGGTCACCTTGTTAATTACATTGGGAGAAAGAGTTTTCTCCAGAAGGCAAATAGGATACTTAAAGGAAACACTGACTGATCACGACTTTGTAGGGCAGAGACTGAAGAAATGCACAGCAAGGCACATAGCAAAAGGACAGCTGAAATGCCTGTCTGCACCATGCCCGCCAAACGGTGACCTACAAATCCAGCCTCCAGGTCCCAGCACCAGCAGTAGTTCATGAAGCGGACAAAACAGGCCCTCAGGAAGTCTCCCAGCAGGATGGTGATGTACGTAACCAGCATGTCGGACACAGTCAACCTCATGAATTCCTGCCAGGAGGAGCACAGGAAAAGAGTGGTCAGGCTCTGACCTTGCCCACCTCTCCCAACTGTCTGCAGCCGCACCACCATCCCCATCTACCCGAATTCTCCCCGATTCTTTTTTTCTTTTTTCCGATTCTTTTTTTTTTTTTTTTTTTTGGAGCCCAGGTCTCGCCATTTTTGCACGTGGAACTGCAGGCTCACGTTGCCCGGGGTACCATGGACTCAAGAGATCCCCAACCTCAGCTTCCCAGGTAGCTGGGATTACAGGCGTGCACCACCACACCCAGCTATTTTTTTGGGGATTAGGTCTCGCTACGTGCCCCTGGTGGGACTCGAACCATGATCCCTGGCCCCGGCCGTGGCTTCCTAGGCTGCCACCTACAGGCATGCACCACCATGCCCGGCCGACCTTCTGATTCTTGGTAGCAGAGTGGGTGTGTGGAGAAAGAGCCCTGGGCTTCGGAAAATGCCTAATTTAGGTTCTAACTCTACAAGTCACTAATTGTTTGGCTGTGGAATCATCTCTGGCCCTGTTGAAGGTGATAATGATGCTAAAACTCTATAGTCTCGTTGGGATCGTGCATGCAGATTGCCAGGCACACTGGCCATGCCCAGGGCTGGTAATCAGGACTAGTGCTGATCTAGGATCTGCAGGCTCATCTTGACTTCCCCCAACTACTCTGCAGTGCCAGCTGCCCGAGCTAACACCGTTGTCATGGGGACAACAGCTGGCTTTCTGCTACTTGAGTTTTTCCTTGGGTATAGAGAAAATAATGCAGTGTTTCCACTGAGGCCCACAGCACAAGAGCCCAAAGGAAAGCTTGCTCTGCTTTGTAGAGTACACATCATTTCTCTATATTTCTTGAAAAATTGAAAAGACCCGTCAGACATCACAACCTTTAAGACATCTCATAGACTTGGAGCTCCCGGAGGGCAGAGAGGATGCTTTATTCATTTTTCTTTCCTCCAAGATGATTAATAAATGTTTGCTGGATGAACAGCTGGTGAGTTTTGACAGCTATTCCTCAATAAGAATACATGCCAATGCTCCCAAGAAGTAGACAAACCAACGGCTCTCCACCCTGCAAAGTGGTTCTCTGGGACTTTGGGTGGAGCTGATGGAGATCACCAAGCAGGACTTATCACCTCGAACCCATCATTACTTCCAAGCTCAGAAACAAGCTTTAATCAGTGATAGGAACAATAATGGACATTCAGGGAGCAGGGCAAGAGAGATACTTCTGCGGATCCAATGCGGGCAATGAGAAATTCCAGAACAAACTATACCTCAAGAAACTGCAGCTAGTGGACTCTCTTTGGCCCACAGAAAAGGGTGGGTTTAGTGACTTAAAGATTCTGGACACACTGTGATGGGCTTAGAAATGCAGGAGCCAGTAAGCCCAGCTGCGCTGCACATTAAATCAAGAATGATTTGAAGAGCAAGAAGGAAGCAGAACTGGGGGAGTCTGAGCTCCCATGAAGGAAGTGGGGAAGGATCCCCCAGGGCCCTCCTCTAGGCTACTCACCTTGCCCACCTGAAAACACTATTGTTCTATGGGGATGACAACAATGTAAGGAAACATAAATTAATAATAAAAACCCGACTATTGTCTAATGTTCTGGGTGAGTGGGTTCTCCAGGGGGCCCAGGAAGAAGCAACAAGCAATGTATCTCAGCGGAGCTGCAGGTGAATGAAAACCCGATGCAAAGATGGGGTGGGGGAGGGCACAGAACCAGGCATGGCTACCACCTGCGAGCATCTGCTGAGGAGGGCAAGGACACGAGGCACGGAGTGCACAGCATGCAAGCTCAGAAATCGTGGTGGGAGTGGGTCAGGGGACATGGTGGCTTATATTCTGAGATTGCAATAAAACCACAATTCTCCTTTATTTTATTTTATTTTTTTTTAGAGACTAGGTCTCGCTATGTTGCCTGGGGTAGTCCCGAACCCATGGACTCCTGAACCCATGGATCCCTAGCCTCAGCCTCCTAGGTAGCTGGGATTACAGGCACGCACCACCGTGCCCAGCTAAAACCACAATTCTCCTTACAAAAATATACACAGATGCACATACTCACAAAATTCTGCATCCCATTTTCAAGAATGTTCATTCATACAGTCAAATCTGCAGTAAAACTCTAAACCCAAGAGACATTAGATTGATAAATAGAGCATAGAGAAAAATATATGGGACATGGGAAAAAAGGGGGGGAGCAAAAATATGGCACTTTTTTTTTTTTTGAGACTAGGTCTCACTATTTTTGCCCATGGAACTACAGGCACACGTTGCCCGAGGTACCACGGACTCAAGCAATACCCAGCCTCAGCTTCCCAGGTATCTGGGATTACAGGTGCGCACCACCACACCCAGCTAATTTTTTGGAATAGGTCTCGCTGTGTTGCCCTGAGGGGGACTTGAACTGTGACCCCTAGCCCCAGCCGCTTCATAGGCTAAAGCTTACAGGCAAGAGCCACCGTGCTCAGCTAAAGGTGGCACTTTTTAAAGAAATTGTGGCATGATGTTTGGTGGTTTAAAAATGAAGACATTCTACCATGTTCTAAGAAAGTAGATCCTCACACAGGAAACGGACACTGCTCCAAAAAAGAAAGACCAAAGGGCCAAACACGGACAAACAGCAGTAAGAAAGGATAGGAGCGACCAGCGGGGCGAAGAGGGTCAGGGGGTCATTCCCAAGGGGATCAACAAACATACATTCTATGCAAACCCAAAATAATAATAACAAATAAAGTGAAATTTTATAAAATGAAGACACTGAGGGAGGAACAACAAAGAATAGAGATCAGGGATCACCGTTTCAAGAGATGAACTACTCACAATGCCCACTGCCGTCTCCCAGCAAGAACCCCGGGGCACGTCGGCTGGGTGCAGGGGCGGCCGAGGGACGCTCTCATTCCAACCCGAGGAGTTGTAATAGTTAAACAGAGTCCAGTGGGTGATGTTTTTTATTGTCTCTTCATTAGAAAGCTAGAGCGAAAGATGGAGAGCTGGGATTGGAAGGAGTCAGGGGTGGTCAGCTATTTCCACAGAAACAACTAAAGTCAGCCCGAGTCACACCCTTCCCACCTAGCCTCTGCCCCAGCTTCTAGAGAGCCTGCTCAGAAATGCCTTCTTCAGTCTTCCAATATACATAGGAGAGAGAGAGGGGGGAATGAGCAGAAGTCCATGGGACTGTTCATAAAATTTCTTCTCTAAGTTCTTCTACGCTCCCTCCCTTCTTCCCTTCTTGCTTCCCTCACATTCTCCCTCTCTGCCATGCATTCTTCTCTAAGGAATACTTCATCAGGATTTATTCTGGGCATTGAAAGTGATGGCTAAACTGAAAAAGAGATGGAGCATCCCTCACATAGTTCACGGTCTAGTAAATGATACAAATGAACAGGCAGATAATTACAGGGGAGAGTGAGAAGAGCTATGGGAAATTTTCTAGTGGGAACCTGAGTCACATCAGACAATGGGGGTCACACAGAATTCCTGGAGGCAGGGATGTAACCCTCTGCCCCTGAGTCAACTGGTTAAATATGGGGAGAAGGCTGAGAGAGAGGCACAAGAGAATTTTGCCTCTTGGAGAAAATGTGAAGCTCAGGCAGTTGGAACAGTCTATGGGAGTAGGGGGGAGGCCAGACAGGAAGATGGAGGGATAGACAAATGCCAGCTCCAACCATTCCCATGCTTAGAACCTTCTGGTAGTTTCCTGCTAATCTCAGGAAAAAGTTCATGCTGCTCATTTGGGGGAGGAAGTAGGGGAGGGAGGGCCATTATGACGGGCCCCTCCCCTATTTTCATTTTCCACTTTTTTTCCTCCACGTCATTCAGCCGCCCAGCAACTCCCTGTTTACAGTAGCTGTTTCCTCTCTTCTTTCCAGCCCTGGAGACCATCATATACACCTCCATGCCACTCTGAGTTGCCCCATTGAAACACATGAGCTTCCCTCCCAGCCCATAGTTGGGATACCATGGGAAGAGGATTGTGTCCTGCTCTCTGCTGTACCCCAGGACCAGACACTGTGGGAGTTCCACACCATCTCAAATGGTGACTAAAGGTTAAGTCAACCATGATACACCATCTTGGAGACGTACTCAGCTAGTATGTATTTACGTATTTAAGAGAGGAAAGGATGCAGATAAAATATCAAGGGTATCCAATACATTATAAGATGTGAAAAAGGACAACTTAAGAAAAATAAAAATAAAAAGAACTACAGAAAAATATTAAGTGAGGCCAGGCATGGCTGTAAGCAGCAGTCTAAGAAGCCGCGGCTGGAACCGGGGATCATGGTATGAGTCCCGCTCGGGGCAACACAGCGAGACCTAGTTCCAAAAAAATAGCTGGGTGTGGTGGCATGTACCTGCAATCCCAGCTACCTGGGAAGCTGAGGCTGGGGATCGCTTGAGTCTGTGGTACCCTGGGTAATGTGAGCCTGCGGTTCCATGAGCAAAAGTAGCGAGACCTCGTCTCAAGAAAAAAAAAGAAAAAAAACCAAAAAAACAAAACAATGGTTGTCTCTGGGACATAGGATTCTGGGGATTTTTTTCTTCATTTTTACTTTTTGAACTTTCTCAGATTCTTTTAATTAAAAAGAATTATGCATAAGGAGATTACTCTATTTAACAAAGGATATATAGGGAGTACCTGAGATGTGGGGGAGGTGACCTAGTGGTCTTTACCTTGAGGTGGACGTCATCCATCAGGGCCAAGAGGAAGGTGTACAAGTTTCCCAGAAAGAGTGCAAAGATGCGTCCCAGCTGCCACTTGAGTCCAATGCGTGGGTGATAATTCTCCAGGGCAGCGATCGTCTCAAACAAGGGGGGACAAAACATCCCAAGCAGAGACATCACAATTTCTACCTGAGAAGTCAGGAAAGCCCAGGTCACACGTGGGATAGCTGTCCCTTGCTTGGTCACCATGTCTGCATGCATCTCCTTGCTGTCCCTTCCTCTGCCTTGGGAGCGGCCCTGGGGTCTCCAGAACTTGCTGTGTAACCAGCACACCCTGAACACGTCCCCCACATAATATCTGTTCTGTGACTGCTTGCTGTATATCGATGCTGTTAGTATTGGTAAGAAACTGCAGACCTTCGAGAAGTAAATGAGCTAACACCTGGGGCAGTGCTTCGTGCTCTGTGTAGTTGTGAGCTGGGTAAGCGTTCCTGTGCTAAGCCACATCTCAGGAGCATGAAGGACAGGCAATGCAGATTATGGACAGGAACAAGCCAGGAGAGGGACGCAATGGAGAGTGTGGCCTTTGGAGTGCGCTCTCTGATTGGAGACCCAGCTTGATCACCGCAGGCTCTGGAATTTACAACTTCTCTGAGGGCCTTGTTTCTTCATGTGCTAACTAGTCTTGTGAAGGTCAGAAGAGCTAAGGGCCATAAACTCACTAGTCCAGAGCCTGGTAGTAAGCACTTAATTTTGGGAGAATCCTGACTTGTGTCACTGACCACAGCAGAAACTCGCTTGGTAACTAAAGTTACTTGCCCAGTGGAGAGCAAATTCTTGACCTACCAACCAAATGCAAGATGGGCAACAGCTCTGGGCTGTGCCTGATGCCCTCATCCTCTCACTCTGTCCATCAGCCTGACTTCTCATGACCTTTGTACCTCCACCCCCACTCACACAGTTCTCATCATCACTGCACCACATCCACCACTGCCCTTCTGTCTGTTGAGTAATCTAATTCCCATCTTTGCTACAAAATCCCCATCTAACTCAGGAGGATAGTTCCATCTGCAACATGCATTTTTCTGAGTGTGTTATTCCTGCCCACTGCTGTGTGTGCTTGGTTTTACTCATGGTAGGTCTGCTTCCAAGGAAACTAATCTGCTGAAGGGCAAAATCCATCTTGAACATCTTTTGCATCCCACCCATAATGTATTGCCCTGATGGTGTAGATGAGCTCATCGTAAACAGCAATTAAAATATGCAGTATGGTTATTATTACCTTTAGGCTACAACTTTCACCAATTTACATTTATTGTAATCAATAATATATTTAGATTTAAATCTTTCTGTCTTACCAGTTTTCTATTTTTTTCCTACCCCTTCTTGCATTGTGGGGGGAGATACATTCTTTCTTATTATTTAGCTCATGAGTCTATGGTTCAGGGTTGTTTTTTTTTTTCCCCTGGGCTTAGCATGGTAGTTCTTTTTTTGCTAGTCTTACTTGAATTTATTCATCTATCTATGGTCAGCAGATGGCTGATGGCTTCATTCACAAGGTTATTGGCTATCGCCAAGGAGGATGAGGTAACTCAGCCACTAGTCTCTTCTCATTCAGCAGGCTGGTCTGGGATTGTTCCTGTGGTGGAGGTCTCAGAGCATCATGTGAACAGTCCCAGGAGCAAATTCCAATATCCAAACACCAAATTTCTTTGTAGCACAGGTATTATCCCACTGGCTAAAGCAAATCACACGGCCAAACCCAGCTGGATTTAAGGGATGGGAAACAGATTCCTTCTCTTTATCAGAGGAGCAAGAAAATCTCACATCAGAGAAATGTGCATACAAGGATGGGAAGAATTTGTAGCCATTCTTGCCAACTACCACAGATGTCAATGTCCCAGAAGAGATTTATGGATCCAATATAATTACAATAAAACCGTAATGAGTTTTATTGTATAAGTCCACAAGAGAACTCACTCTAACAGATATCAAGACATACTGTAAAGTGATGGCATATTTCATCAGTGTGTTGTTAGTGCAGTCAGAAAATAGACCCATGGAACAGAAGAGAGTCCAGAATTACATCCATGCATTATTAGACAATGGATTTACAATGTGTGGCACTGTGCAAAGAAAAAAAAATCACCATTTTAATAAGGGATGTTAAGATAATTGGTTATTCAGTTGGCAGTCATGCAAATTAGATCCAGTTTTATTAAGTTACAAAAGTCAGCATTTAAACCCATTAACAGGTGACTGTTCAAGATGTTCATGCCACTTAACTGGAAGGGATAGAACTTTGTAAAACAAGCCTTCTACCCCTTCAATAATTCAGCTGAATGGCACAGGAACCAGCATAGGGGCAGTATTTGCCTGAAATGTTCCCTTCAGCAGAGATGCCCTGCTTACCTCATTTCTTTCGTACCAGCTGACATTCTGCATTTTGGAGAATTCCTGGGATCGCTTCACAACAAAGTAAATGAGGTACCCACTTCCACACAAACAGCAGATGATGAGAAAGTTGGCCAGGACACGGAGAAATCTTGTCAGGTGGACGTTCTCTTCTTTGTTACTCTCTTGCTCATCCACTATCGATTCCTTGGTGTGTGAAAATAAGATGTGAATAGTGACAGGCCAAGCACCAAGAGGGGCCACTGCTGCTGGTCCCCGAGGTGACAACCTTCTGTGTTTCCAGAAGTGAAATACAGAGGAAGTGAGGAGAGCATGGCCGCCTACGTATTTTCTGAAAGCATATTTTCTATTACTGCTATCTCAACACAGGAGACAACAGAAACTGAGACGGAGCGAACACTCACTGTGTGCCAGTAGGGACCTGCCATGACTTACTCCTCTAATTCCCAAAACAAACCAGTTGAGCAACTGCTATTTCCCACATCACAGATGATAAGGCTTGGAGAGATTTCCATAATTGCCTGACTAGGATGGTTTTGCATCTGTAAATCACACAGATTAAAATCGACTCTTAACAATAGTGAGCCTTGGCAAAAGACAAATGCAGGATGGTCTCCCTTATATGCAGAATATAAGAAACCAAACAAAGGGTCAAGAAAAAGTCAAAACTAGCAAAGTGTTCATCAAACTAAAACATCTAACAAAGGGAGGGAGGCAAGACAGGGGAGGGGTGAACATAAGGGACTATGATGATGGTCCTCGGGCCACAGGGGTCAGAGAGCTACAGTGATGTAAGAAAAAAATTAAAAATAAATAAATACGTAGATGAAACAAAACAATAACGGCTTCCCATCCAAGGACTGGCAAATTTTTCTGTAGAATATCAGATAGTAAATATTTTTGTCTTGTGGGTCACTTACAATGGCTTTTTGTCTTTGTGCCCTGGTAGGAAGGAAGCCACCATAGAGAATATGTAAATAAGTGCGTGTGGCTTTCTTTCAATGTAATCTTATTACAAAGGTAGGCAGCAGGTTAGATGGGGGTGTGGACTGTAGTTTGTGACCCCAGTTTGAGTCCATGAGCAGGAAATAGCTGGTCATTTATTCTGGGCTTCTCAATTTCTTTCAACACAGTTGTGTATTTTTGGATGTAACTGTCCTTGTGCTTTTTTTCCTTTTGGTGTTATAATTACTCCCAGGAATGTCATGTAATTTATGTAGTTCTATTATGGATGGAATTAAAAATTATTTTCTAATTGGCTGCAAGCTAATAAAAATGCCAAAAAATTTTTATTATAATTCCTGTCCCCTGCATTGGTAATTCTCTTTGAAGACTAAATACCATATGGCAGAGCCAAGCTGGAAAATGAGCGCTTCCAGCTACCTTGGCACCTTGAAGGAGGCTAAACACAGCGACTGCCTTCAGGTTCTGCTTTAGCTAACTCACCAGGCGGCTAACACTGACTAGTGCACCCAGCTCTCCCATCATGTACCTGCTATATACGGGCAAGCTCTGTTTTTAACAGATTCAGAGGAGAGGTTTCTCCTTCTCAGATGTTCAAAGTGCTTCCTAGGCATTGGCTCTCTTTGTCTCTCTCTGGGCCTGGAGGGAGAGTCCAAGTTCCTGCCAGCACGCCCACTCCATCCTTGGGTGGTCTGCCAGGGCCCCCCATGCTTTGGGAAGGAGAGGCAAGAGAATGGAGTCTGCTTCCTAGTCTACCCACTGCCACTCCATCCGCGCAGGTTCCTGCAGCCAGGAGTGAGCAGCCAGCCCAGGCCCTGCTCCTGGTGGGCGGTTGGGTCACCTGTAGGCAGCAGCCCACCTGTCCTCCTGGGGGAGGGGAGAGATTAGAAAACAGGACAACGAGCTCAACTGGGTGGTTAACCCGACCTCTGCTAGGTCTTGGGGAAAGCAAATCTGGCTGCTCAGGCAGGAGAAATACTGAATTATTAAGAACTTTGGATTGGCCGGGCATGGTGGCGCGCACCTATTGTCCAAGTGCTGGGAGGCAAGAGGCTTGGGATCATTTGAGTTCACGGGTTCGAGATTACCCTGGGCAACACAGCAAGACCTGGTCTCGAAAAAGCAGTCAGGCGCCGTGGCATGTACCTGTAATCCCAGCTACCTGGGAGGCCGAGGCTGGGGATCGCTTGAGTCCACGGTACCCCGGGCAACATAGCAAGACCTAGTCTCCACCAAAAAAAGAACTCTGGATGGTTTTTACAGTAACTGAGGGAAAAGATAAGATCTGTGTCATAGCCTCCACCTGCATTCCTCTGCTGACTCCCCAGTCAGTTACTTCATCACTACATCACCTCTTTTGTGAACAAGTAAGTGTGAAGCCGCTTACTCTAGTCCTCCAAACTGGAGTTCTCAGCTCTTTCTGGCTATTCTAATCACTTAGGACACTTCAAACCAAACCAATGCCAGGACCCAACCCAGACCAAGTGTACGGGAATCGCTGGGGGTGGGGCCTGGAAGGTTTTAAAAGTTCCCAAGATGATTCAAATAGGCACAGAAAGCTGAGAACTGCGGCTGCAAATGAGTCCTTCCACTTCCTCCTGCAGAGCACAGTTCCATGGGGACACAAGTTCCATTCACAGCACCCTTGATTCTCCACACAGGGAGAAGCAGATGGTGGGTGCCTGTGGCCATGCTTTCCTAGAGGCTTGAGAGCCAGGCACATGTTTCTGGTATAGCTCTTGTTACAAATTATGTGGAGCTCTTATTTCCCATGCCCTGCTGGGAGAATGACTCCCAGTGACCAGAGGAACCCCACTTGCCCCCATGAAGTGGGGACTGCCCTGGGGCACCTACCTTGAAGCTGGTGGTGATAGAGGCGTATTTGTTGTCAGCTGTCTCTGAGTTCCCAATCAGGTAGTCCCAGCTGGTGAACATCTTGAAGCTGAACGTGAAATTATCGTTCTCCCCTTCGCTCGTGCTGCCCTGGGTGTTGCTGGCCATCCTGCAGGGTACACACTGCTGGGATGTTGGCCCAGCTTCTGCCATGGCAGCCCCAGGGAACCTTGGTCTGAGCCGGCCTTGGGCACAGAACGCAGACCTCCAGTAAGGGGCGTGAGTCAACAGGGACGTGAGCCAGGTTTGACCTGGAGGAACGATAGCCAGAGTGCTTCCCCCCAGGGTCAGCATGCCCAGCCAGTACCCACGGTGTTGACTGGGCACTACGGAGCCCGCAGGACACAGAGCACTTCACCGTGCTGTCTACTCAACATCTGACTTCCTGTGCTTGGTGCACCTGAAAATGTCCTTGGCAAATTCATTCTCAAAGAGAAACATTCCGTTCTAATTCATTTACGCATTTCTTAGAAAAAATATTTCTTCTGATATAAAATCCAATAAGCCCTAAGGCAGCTGGGACCATAATTAGGTAACATGCCCTTTTCCTAGGCAGACTTGGTTGAAAGAACCACAGTCCTGTGGTGTGACCCACCATTTCACCCTATGGCTTGTCAGCCCCTATTTATGCCTCCTGGTGTTCAATTTCATGGGAATCAGAATTCCAAGCTTTATAAGATAGAGTGGGGGGGGGTGGTTTGTGCCTTTCTGGCTCTTATTGGCTTTTGGGACTCAGCTGGCTTAACTGAGCTTTTTGGTTTATCTGAGAAACATTCCACATCCCTACACATCCCTACATTTATCTGGGATAAAGGTGGGGGGGACTCTAACAACATGAGGGCTAAGAATAAAGCTAACCCAGCCTCCCTGCATTTCCCCTTTTGGTTGGTAGAGCTGTCCAGCTCTGTATCCCTGGAGGTTGCATGCCAGGCAGCCTCCCATGAACAGTGGCATTTTGCCCTAGATGATGAGATAGAAAGTGAAGTGGAGGCTGGGAACTGTGCGCATGTCTTTAATTGCAGCCTACAAAGCACGAGGCCGAAACTAGGAATTGCTTGAGTCTGCGAGTTTGAGAACCTGACTGGGGGTTTGAGAGCCACCTGGGGCAACATAGACAGACCTAGTCTCAAAAAACAGCTGGGTGTGGTGGCATGCGCCTGTAATCCCAGCTATCTGGGAGGCTGAGGCTGGGGATTGCTTGAGTCTGTGGTACCCGGGCCATGTGAGCCTGCGGTTCCCCAGGCAACAAAGTGAGACCTAGTCTCAAAAAAAAACAAAACAAAAAACCTAAAAAGAAAACAGTGAAGTGGGCTCATACATCACCCTTTCAGGATTCTAATCAGGCCTCCAGAGAGCACCCTGCCTCTCCTGCAGGCACAGCCATCCTTGTTCTTCTTGGAGAAGGGAGCCCCTGTGGCCTGCCTGCAGAGTGGATGGGTTCTGGTTTGTGCAGGAGACTGACTCCTATTCCCCTATCTCTCTCAGCTGATTGCAGGCTCCCAACTTAGAAGAAAGCAGTTCAAAGGCTGGACCAAATTTTTTCTTCAGAGAACACAAGAAGCACAGACAAGCCGGGCATGGTGGCTCGTGCCTGTAAGCTTCTGCTTATGAAGTGGCTGGGGCTAGGGATCATGGTTTGAGTCTCATTTGGGGCAACATAGCGAGAACTAGTCCCCAAAAAATAGTTGGGCATGGTGGCGCATGCCTCTAATCCCAGCTACCTGGGAAGCGGAGGCTGGGGATTGCTTGAGTCTATGGTACCCCGGGCAATGTGAGCCTGTGGTTCCACGGGCAAAAATAGTGAGACCTAGTCTCAAAAAAAAAAAAAAAAAAAAAAAAAAAAAAAAAAAAAAAAGAAAGCACAGACATATGAAAGGGCATTTCTGATCACAGAGACAGTGGACAGTGTTGGGATCAGAGAGGACACCACAGCTCCATGTATTCAGGCTTATTGTTTGTATCTTGATAAGTGTGAGACACAGCTCTTCATGCAAGAAGGAGAGCAGAAGAGATTTCAGGAGGAAGCTGCCTCAGGAGCAAGCAGAAGTAGGCCTTGCAGACTTCTCCAACTGGGTCTCACCACGTGTCCTGCCCCACCTGAAGTCACACTGACCTTCTGATGGCAAATACTCTCCAGGGCCCTTGTACATGCGCGTCCTTTGTCTAAAACACTGTGTGCCAGATGCTCAGTGCGGTTGGCACTACACAGACGCATCAAAAAGAAAATGCCTTTGAAATAGAAACCTTTTGTTTTTCCTAGAATTTCCTATATTACCCTGTTTATGTCCTTAACACCACATAATACATTCCACATTTACTTTGTTTGGTTCCTTATTTTCTCTCTAACCACCCCCCTCCCCCCACCCCATCTCCCAGAATGATAATGAGGCACATAGTGGCTGTGGGAAGACAAGGAAAAACCTTTAAATGAGATGGTCATACTTACGATCTAATGACAATCATCAGGCTGTAGCCAAACACGCTGACCCCCACCATAAAGTAAGCCATGGGCAACCTGTACCTCAGCCACCCGATGGCCCTCTGGTTGTTGTAGTAGCCGTAGAAGAGAGCAGAATACTTGATGTAGCCCTGTGGGACAGCAAGTCCAATGCTCTGGGTTTGGAAGTTCAGCATGAACACTTATTCCCCTAGGATGTCCTTCTGGGGGCTTGCATGGCAGTCTGAGGCGAGCAAGGTAGAGTCCTGGGTATTTCCCTCTTTTTACGTGCCCTAGATCTCCATGTCCCCTCCCCCCTTTCTTCCTACATTTTCTAGTTTTCCACTCTGCAGAGCACGTAGAGATGCAGGCCAGAGAGGAGAATGTTGCTGACATTAGGGGTAAAATGTGGGATGAGAGGGATGTGGGCACTTACAGTTCCAAGATCTTCCAGATGTGGGGGTGATGGATGAGAGCAAGAGGGGAAAGCACAGGACAATGTTTAGGTTTCAGGCCCGGATGAGCAGCAGCTCCAGTGCAGGAGGTGGGAAAAGGAGAAGGGGGTTGGGTTGCATAGATACTGATCTGAAGGGCAGGTGGGGCATTTAGTCAGAGATGAGAAATGGGGGAAAGGTTAGTGTGGCAATAGACCTGGGGTAGACGTAGAGAGAGAACGACATCTGGAGGCGAGACCACCTTATATAAAGCCAGTAGAATGAGGGGAGCTGTGCTTATAGGGACTCATGTCCATCAGAGGGTGTGGAAGGAGAGAGCTCACACCCAGAAGAGGATGGGGAGGATTGCTGAGAGAGAAGGCTGCCAAGTTCACTTTGCTGAACACTCTGATCCTACTAGATCAAAGCACTGGTTTCTCAAAATTGAAGTGACCTCTCACACCCATATGTGCCATCTAAAGGTCTCACAATCATGAAATAGAGGTAGTTGGCATGCTCGTGGTGGTACCTCAAAATCCCAGAGGACGGAAAAATCCATGGCCTTTTCTTCTTCAGCTCGAGGCACCGTCTTTCTGGGGATGCTTCCATAGGGCATGCCCATCAGGACCTGAGGGAGGCACACAGCCACACACTTTCCATGTAGAAAATACAGATGCACAAAGACCTTTTGGGTTAAATACTTTCCTTCTTCAAATGTCACTTTCCTGATTGTAAAAGTATCACACTCATTATAAACATGTGAAATAACTCAGAAAAACATAAAATCATTTCCGCTTCCAGTGATAAGAGCTGTTAGGTATTCATATCTTTCCTTTCCATGGTTTCTGAGTGTTATAAATATGTATGTATGTATGTATGTATGTATGTATGCATGTATGTATGTATGTAGTATTTATTTATTTATTTTTAGAGGCTAGGTCTTGCTATCTTGCCCAGGATTGTCTTGGACCCACGGACTCAAGTGATTCCTAGCCTCAGCCACCATGCCCGGCTAGAATTGTTTTTTTTTTTAGTTAAGTTTTCCTTTCTGAAAATGTATCTTTCCATTTACTCAGTCTTATTTTTGTCCTTTATACAGTTTCTGATAGAAATCTAATCGGTACATTTATTACTAGTTATTTTATAGATTTATTGCTATTGTATGAAGTCTTTATTTCAAATTTCATTTGAAACAATATAAAGAGCATAGTGTTTTGCCATTTAAAGTAATATTTCTTTTGTTTTTTTAACTCACCATTTTTAGGTAATTCTATTATTGATTTTATTTTTTTCTATTATTGATTTTAATATATATTCTTATTGGGAAAAGGTTGTACACACCAGTACATGTGTTATGTAGCATATTACATACATGTATATAGATACAAACACATACATAAAGTCATGTTAACAATTGTGTATGCATGACCTAGTTTAATAAATAGAATATCATCAGGCCCTTGTAACATCCTGGGTAAACCCTTCCCAAATGGTATCCCTCTTCTTCCCCCAAGATGCAACTGAGACATAGTACATTGCATAAATATCATTCTTTTGCCTTTCCTTGTAGTTTCCTCATTTATTGTTTAATTTTGCCTGATTGGGGCCTTTATATAAATGCAATCATGTATAAGCATTCTCTTATGAGTTTCTTTTTTCACCTGACCTTACACTCTTGGAATCTGTTGATACTGACATGTGTAGCTACTGTTCACTGCTACACATGTGAACTGTACGTATTTATACATTCTATTCTTCAGATTTTACTTATAACATAAATGCTGTCAATTAAAACAGGGAGTAAAATACTTTGGACAAATGTTCAAAGGGGAGAAATAATGAGTAATAAAGGAGTTACTGGTCACAACAAATCTATTATACAACACTCATTTCCTCTTAGTACCATTTCAGCTGCATCCTGTAAATCTCTATAGTTATATTCTATTTGTTAAGAGTAAATCACAAGGTGAGATCTAGTCTATACTCTCAAAGGAAGGTGATTATCTGAGGACATAATACCAGGAGGTGGAGGTCATCACAGATATCTACCATGGGAGCTTTTGAATTGGGATGCGAAGACCACACCCCCAGATAGTTCATTGATTGGTCTAGGACGTGGTATTAAAAAAAAAGCAGGTGATTTTCCATGAGCAGCCACATTGAGACAAGAAGTTCATGAGTTTGTCATTCAATAAGGCCTTGGTCACCAGCTCTTACAGCATAATTCAAGGCTCCTGGGGATCACATTGGCATCCTGGGCTCTGTAGGCGATTGTCATTAACATCACATAAGGTTCATTCCAGCCTTCAGAGCTGTTTAATTCCATTAAAATCATATTGAGGGTTTATGGCAAGGGAAGATGAACATGAGGAGAAAGTCTATTAAAATTGCCTACAGCTTGAGCACTTTTAATACTCTTATTCCCAAATTCTCTGATTCACTGTAGTTAGCCTGAGGACATCCATAAACCATGGGAATATCTAATCATCTGCTTATACTGAAAACCCTTGGGCTCTGAAGCCATTTGTATCATTGGCCAACAGGGCAGATCCTCCACTCTGCAGTGAATTTGAATGTGTTTGATTCCTATGTGGCCAATTTCCCATTATCCAACTTATAAGGAAGGCATTTTAGGATACTCCACATCCTCCACGACTGTCATCCAAATTATCAAGCTTTGTTTCATTTCTCTCTAATTCCTCTCTTTCTATCCATTTCCATTGCTAATACCCTGAGCTACTGCAACAGGCTCCTAAATGGATCTTTACCTCTCTCTCCCCCTCTCCAGTTGTCCCTCCTTCCAGTCGTACCACCTGCCTTCTCAGATCTCCCCACCGCTACCCCATGATGACTTTCCAATCACCTGCTGCTCAGGTCAAGGTACTCTTGCTTGGACAGTTCAGGTTTTGGCTACTTCTTTGAAATGCACCAATCACTAAGTTTTCCATGTTTCAAACAAATCTCTCCCAATATGAAATAGCTATAAATTATATCAATATGAATTATATAAGATGTAATGCTTCCCTAAAGAAAAAATTCAGTGTCCTGAAAATTATTCAATTTCCCCAAATTTTACTAAAAGTAAAATTTTAGCAATGTTTCACAGGCTTTCAGCATTTAAATATGCCCTCTTCTCATGGAAATAGACTCATTTGGAATTAAAAAATCCAGGAAGAAAGCAAACAGTTCTGAAGGTAAATTTCCCAGTGACTGCTGGGGAAAGCGCATATGTCCTTAACTTCAGAGCAAAGAAATGAAACTTCCAGTTAGCTTCTGACAATATTTTCCCCTTGAAAACAGACCCGTACAAGAATGTTTGGACACACAACATTTGTGTTTTAATAGCCTTATAGCTTTAGAAGTTTTAATAGCCTTATAGCTCCGTCCCAGGATAATGATGGCTTAAGAATTTCTATTATATTCAATGGACTCATAACCCTTGATATCCAGGTGTATATATAGAGGGGTATAAAGTCTGAGTAATGGCATATTTATAAGTGCTCTTTATAGATAAAGTAGAAAGAATTCAATGACTTAATAACTAACAACACTTCTTTTCTACAAGTGCTATTATAATATACCATCCATCTCTGCAACTGATATGATTTAATTCACATTCTATGGAAGTCTCTCAATTTCCTGAGAAGTGGATGCACAGAAAGTTTCTCAAGGATGTCACTATAGGTGGATTCTAATATGCTCACAGGTCCATTTGTAATAAAGTAGGAATCAGTGAGCTATCACAGAACCAAGCAATAAACCTGAGCGGAGGAGGTGCAGGCATGTCATTCCCTTGAAAGCTGTTGAAGTAAATCCTCTGTGCACTCAGCACCAAATAGCTCAGGACAGGGCTGTGCAATTACTGTGCCCAGTGCCTAGTGGACCACAGGTGCCCTTGAAAACCCCCAGGTCTATACTCTGCAGACCTGGGATTTTAGTCACCACAAATTTGTTGGGTAACATTGCACTTGCTGCTTATTCCTTTTTTATCTCTCAATTTCTTCACCTATAGTTAAAGTTCTAGCTATACTATAATAAGATTATATCTGGGACAATAGTGAGGCATGTCATTCAAATGCAAGGTTTTTTTGGGGGGGGGGATAATAATTGTAATATTATGCTTTCTTTCTCTCTCTCTTTTCCTGAGGGTAAAAGAACAAAAACTCCTGAGATAATTAATTCTCTACTGATCTTAAAATAAAATCAATGGTAGAAAAATGTAGGGTTTACTTCTTGATTCAGAAACACAGGATTTTGACTCTATTCTTCATACCGAATGATTTGGACAACTGATGTAAATGCAGAATTTTAAATGAGTGATTGATTCATTTTAAAATAGAGTAGTGGATGAATATAAATAAAGATAGGGCTTATGATAAATCTCAAAACTATCCAAAAATATAGGAGGTTCTTTTCTTACCTCTGGGATTATGACTAGACCGAATATTAAGCCGAAAAGGACAAGGTTCACTCCATACATCCATCGGAGAAAGATAAAATATGATGCCACCGAAGAACCAAAGTGACCTAGAGAAAGAGACAGTGGACTTAATAAATGTTGCAGAAGATGGAAACACTTTATAGGTGTGATGGATTCAATTCTGACATCAGTCTGTGCAACAGACATCTGGATGCCGACTTTCATTTTCCAGATAAATAACTTGAAGCCCTGTGGTGTTAACTGATCTACTGAAGCTCCCAAATTGGAAACTGAAGGAGTGCAATAAAACCCTTGGTCTGACTAGCCCAAAGTCTGTACTTTCTTTCTAATACACAGAGTCTATGAAATCAGTTGGTCAGTCAGTCAAGAACACTGCCCAACCCTTGGAAAACTTTTCAGTCATTATAAAAATAATGGCAAAAATGCTTACTTTCAATGTCCTTGATCTTCATTTCCCAGGGAATACACTGGGTCTTGAAATTATCAAAATCTCTCTTAAATTTGACCCATTTCTGAAATGAAACAAGTAGTAAGTTTAGTTCATTAACAGGCTTCTTTGGGGCCTGGAAGGACATGTTGAGGGCACATGGATGCCAATGCATCAACATGAGGTGAGGTGAGGCAGCCTCCTTGGGAGTCCTTAAACCCAGGCTGCCTGAGAGGGATGTCCAAGTCTTCACTCCCTGCAGACAGGTGTGAAGTGAAAGAAAAGCCAAGGTAGCATTGTATCTTGTGTTTGGCTATGGTGCTGTTAAAATTCAGATAAGGACAGTTTATGTAATAATTTAGAAATTCTGTGTATGATTTGGGTTTGGGTGATCAAATTGGGTCAGCAACCTCCGATACAACTTGCTTTTCCTTAAAAGGAAGAGAAAGATCATAGTGAAGTCATGAAGCCAGAGGAATCTCCTCAGAATTTACTGAGAGAAAAAATCATGAAGCTGGCCCTACTTGAATCTTTAAAAGCTTAGACATATTTTAGAGAAAAGTAACTTAGAGCAAGAAGAAAGAATGCCTACTGATAATCCCTTTAGTCTTGAAAATGTAGCAGTTGTTAGGAGTTAAAAGAGAGAATTCTTTCATCAGAGCAAATTATAGTGGAAAAACTAAAATCACTTATATCTGTCTTAGTAATAAAAATGATGTAGTCAGTGATTAAAAATAATCTCTTTTAGGGCTGGGCATGGTGGTGCATGCCTGTAGGTGGCAGCCTAGGAAGCCATGGCTGGGGCCAGGGATGGTGGATCAAGTCCCGCTAGGGGCACATAGTGAGACCTAGTCCCCAAAAAATAGTTAGGCGTGGTGGTGCGTACCTGTAATCCCAGCACCTGTAATCCCAGCTACCTGTGAAGCTGAGGCTAGGTATCGCTTGAGTCTGTGGTACCCCGGGCAACGTGAGCCTGCGGTTTCACGGGCAAAAATAGCGAAATCTAGTCTCAAAAAAAAAAAAAAAAAAAAAGAAATCCCTTTTATAAAATCTATTTTTCTTTAAATCTTGGAATAATTGCTGTTTTAACTCAGAGTGACTTCAGGAGTGGAATGAGACAATAGTCAAGACTTTGTGTACAATAAATCCTTGCCTGACTCGTTACAGATTTGTAGTGGTGAGGGTTAGCTTTAATTTTTTTAAAAATTTTATATAAAGTTAAATAATTGTTAAGCTTATATGATCTGATTTGAATTGAAGTTGTTAGCATTTCCTATATGAAAACTTTCTTATCTAATAAGGAAATCAAATGCTTTGTAGACCCACTTGACATTTGTCGCAATCACTATTACTGAGTTGCTATAGATGTATTCCAGGCAATATGAGTGCAATAACAATACAGGTATTGAGTATTTTAGCTTGAAAAAAAAAAAACCAAAAACCAACAAGCTTTATGGACTTCAACAGCACCGCTAATTTAAACAGCATTTTTGAATCTATTGCCAAAAAAACTGGGGATAATACCTGCTTCTCTCATGGAGATTTTAAGAGCACACCAAGTGAATACTAAAGTGAAAAATGTAAGGAAAAAAAAGCCTTGCTTTTCCTTACTTTATCTTAAAACAAAAATTCAAGGGGAAAAGGAATCTCACAGTTAGTTCTTAGGGTCACAGTTTGTAGACAGTTAAGTGCCTTATTCATACTGGAACTGCTGCAAAACTCCCACGGCAGTGGAAGTCCTTAAAGCCCAGTCCTCTCCTGGTCAGAAAACAGCCTTGTTTTTTCCTGAGAGGAGTTTGGAAGGCATCTTGGCTTTCCTGATCCAACACTCAGTGTTTGTAATAATCAGAAAGCTGAGCGGCCAGCTGTCTGGTAGGTGGAAATTTGTCAGCTCTTTAAAGGACTTCTCTCTGGTGGCTCCACCCTCTGGAAGTAAATCCCTTTGGAATTGAAAACACTCAGGGAAGAGAAAAAGAGCAAAGAGGTAGCACACAGATCAGTTTTTAGTATTACAAAGGTCTCCTAAGAACTTGTTCATGAAGGAAATGAGATTTTTTTCCTTGTAAAATCAAAGGGAACTGTTATCTGAAGGAATCAAATGGCCTCCATACCTGAACCACCAATTTTATTTGAATCAGGAAATTACTATTTCAGGAAGGAAACCACTGGGAGCCAGTCAGAGATGCAGAGAAGAAGGAGCCATAAGCAAAACACTCCCTAACAATAATAAAGATATCCCTAAGACAGATAGGGCAGGAGTGGGCCATGACAGATGCTGGGCATGGGTTCTCCAGTCCATGACCCCTTTGACCTTCCTGAGTTTTGATTCTGGACTCAGAAGTAATTTTTGACTCACTTGGCCTAAGATAAGGCCTCTCTGTAAGGAAAGCATTTACCCATCACCTGGACTGTGATTATTTTGATTTTAGTGGCAGTGATTTTTCATTTCAAATTAATAGATTGGAATGGGGTCTAAGGTTTAGCTTGTCATTGTAAGTAATTTGCTGTCGGAAAAAAAAAAAGATTGTTGATGTTGACTTTAAACTTTCTTCTTCTAGCAAATGTCGTTTTGCTTTGTAAATTAATAATCCAGCATTTGGTTTTATATGTCAATTTCATAAGCTTTTTTAATGTGAGTCCTCCCCCGAGATGAAATCGCCTGATGGGCTGCTGATAAAATCAGTACAAAATATAGGCTTGCATGACTAAGGGCCAGCAGGGGTAATGAATATTGCTAAGTGAGGCCCTTAGAGACATAGCCTGCCAGATGGTTGCTTGGCAACCACTCAACAGCTCTTCAAGGCTGTGGGCACCTGGACAATGATGCTCTGGAGGTGGGGCAGGAACAGAGAGAAGCCTGGGAGAAGCTCTGCACTGAAGTTCTTATCCTTTGATTCACATAGCCAGAAGCCAGCGGGTTCTCACTTCCTTCAGGCTGTATGACATATAGCTATTGATCTGGGATTGGGTTATCAGTTTCATCTTTTGCTCTGATTATATATATAGAAAAAAGATTTCAAGGAGTAGTCTAATTAGACACAGGCAAGCTACACTTCCTGTTGTGAATAAGATCTGCATCTGAACAACTGAAAACAGGGAGACCTTA
Source organism: Uropsilus gracilis (assembly GCA_004024945.1). Lineage (NCBI taxonomy): Eukaryota > Metazoa > Chordata > Mammalia > Eulipotyphla > Talpidae > Uropsilus > Uropsilus gracilis. The sequence continues at coordinate 75,336 of PVHY01002335.1, read as the reverse complement.
GAAACAGTGCCACTGAACAAGGAAAAGAGGACACCATTCTTAGAAAGTTTTGGAACCCATTTTCTCTGGGGCATATAAATTTTGGTTAATTAAGAATGCCAGTGTTCTTATCAGCTATAAGAAACATGGTTTCTACTGTAGAGAATAAGAAGATGAGATTTTAAAAAGAATATTGGTGAAGTACAGAGGATGGCAAAGATGGCTGAAAGTTAGGCCAGGCATGGTGGCACATTCCTGTAAGCAGCAGCCTAGGAAGCTATGGCGGGGACCAGGGATCGCGGTTTGAGTCCCGCTAGGGGGAATGTAGTGAGACCTAGTTCCAAAAAAAATAGCTGGGCGTGGTGGCATGTGCCTATAATCCCAGCTACCTGGGAAGCTAAGGTGGGGATTGCTTGAGTCCATGGTACCTTGGGCAACATGAGCCTGTGGTGCCACGGGCAAAAATAGCAAGACTTAGTCTCAAAAAAAAAAAATGGTTAAAAATTCAGTAATAGGATAAAAAGAAGTATTACACATAATAACTATAACTGAAACAGAAGAAATTGATTCAGTTTATTGAGGTTTACTGAGAATAAATCTGAGAATTTCTGAGGATGCTAAGAGAAAAAAGAATTAAAAACAATGAACAAAAGTAAACACAGAAGAGAGAGACTATGGAGTCACATTTTTCCTATGGAAGTTATAACAGTTTGATTAGAAATGTGAATAAAGGGTTATTTATCAAGATATATTTGAGGCCGGGTGCAGGGGCACATACCTTTAATCCCAGCATAGGAAGGGAGGCAGAGGCTAGGAATTGCTTGAGTCCATGGGTTCAAGACTACCCCGGGCAACATAGTGAGACCTAGTCTCAAAAATATAGCTGGACATGGTGGCGCACACCTGTAATCCCAGCTACCTGGGAGGTTGAGGCTGAGTCCATGGGATCCCAGATCTGATCTGGGATCTGGACTACTCAGATCTGATCCTGGATTGGGACTACCCTGGGCAACATAACAAGACCTAGTCTCAAAAAAAAAAAAAAAAGATATATTTGAAGAGTATATTTCTCAGTTGGAAGAAAAGATCTGAGTGCACATTTGTTAGGTGGTAAGTAGTTTCTAGGTAAAATTAAGAAAATAACCCATATATTTGTTGAGAAATTACAAGTGAAAGAAGCAGAAAAAATAATACTAAGGAAAAAAATTCAAATTCAACATATTTAGAAAGCAAAAAAATGAGACCACCACATGCAGCTTTCTGTTAATCCATGTTGAAATCTAATTAAAATCATCAAATTGTGGGAAAAATGTGAAATGTTAAAATGACCCCAAGAAATTGTTAAAACTTGAATATACAATAAATAGGGAAGACATTAAAAATTATCAGGGTTTTATATGAAAATGGCTCCTGATTTATAAAGTTTTAAGGGTGTCATCTTTCAAACTTCCAAAAAAATTAGTCATTACAAACTGATTTATAGTATAAAGAGGAGCTAATGTTCTTCTTTAAAGCTGGAAAACCAGTGCAAACCCTGTATTAAAATCTGCCAAGATAGCATGCACGAATGTAAATCCAAACCAATCTTAAAAGCCATAAATGAAATTTTAGAAAATCAAATGTGCCTGTGGGGCTAAAAAGAATGCATCAATACTGAGTTATCCAAGAAATAAAAGGAAACTTAATAACTGAAAGGGAAAAGTGTTTAATAAAATCTAATATCTAGTTCCAATAAAACAGAAGTTTACCAAAGGATATTTTCTTATTTTGAGAAAGAAAATCTATTTCAAGTCAACAACTCCCATCAACTTAATGTGAAATGCTACAGTTATTTTCCAGAAAGAGACATGTGATCACCACTCAACTGAAATTGCTTTAGTATTCTTAACTCACACTTGGGAGGAAGATGAGATATCACATTTAGAAGAATCTAACAAATCATATATATATATATATATATGTGTATATATGCATGTGTGTATATCCAGAGGAAATGATTAGAATAAATAAGATAATACAATAAAAGATACACATAAAAATGAACAGATAAATCTGAGTTTTCCTGCATACTAACAGTAACTAGCTACTAAATAAATGAGAAAACAATCTCAGTCACAAAAGCAAAGAAAACATAAACCTTTTAGAGATAAATTGAAGACATAGAAGGGATCTCCATGAAGAAAATGACAAATTTTGTTCTAGGATGTAAAATAAGGTCTGAAAAATGTATGGTATTTTCAGGTGCAAAGACTGAATACTGTCTAGATAAATTCTCCCAAATTAAATCAAGGATTAAAACAATTCCAAACAAAATCTCAATGGGTTGTACTGCAACTGTCAAAGTGATTTAAAAAAATGCATATGGAAACCTACACAGGATTAGCCAGTGCAAAAAAAAAAAAAAAAAAAAAAGTGAAAAAGAGGAAGTTAATATTATAGACATGAGAATTAACCAGTAGCTGAAATAGGGAGTGCAAATAAAAGTTCCCAAACAGGCCCAATAGAAGATTAAGTGAATCAATTAAGTGAAGGGAAATGATAGTTTTTAAGTCAGTAGGTAAAGGACAGACAATGAGTCTGTCACAGAAGAGACTTTTACAATGAGTCGATCACAGAACATCCCCAGAATGTCAATCAAAAGTCCAGGTCGTGATTGACTTGACAGAGCAGAGCTGCCCCACCCTGTTTATCCCCTGTGGGATCTTGACCACATCATGGGCACTTGAGAGTTTGCATCAAACAATGTGTCCTGACTTGAATTTTGGAAAATAAGATCCCAGTAGTTTTAACATCATCAATTCTGTGACTAGTTCTTTACCGATGAGAAAACAAATGTCAGATACAGTGATGTTCTCATAGTGAGCTCAGTACAATAGGACACAGCTGGCTTCCATTCCTGTATGAATGGGAAAGGATGATTAGAACTTGAGCTCAGAATTCTGGGGTAGCCGGCGGGACATCAATGGCGAGGCTGGGCAGGTGCCTGCAAAGGTTAGGCACACTTAACAGCTGATTAAAGCATTCCCCAGGTCTGCAGCATCTATACCACTCACCTTGGCCATCAGCATCCTGTAGGCATAGAGCCGTTTCCCCTTCCCCTTCCCCAAAGCTCCTTCATACTTCTCCACAAATTCTTGGGCCTCCCTACTTAGGGAAAGAGAGAAAAAAACAAAAGATCAGGCATTCAGTTAGAACCTAAACAAAAGAAATCTGGACTATGGGGCTTGTCTGTGGCTAAAAGTCTTCAATGTATTATATCCTCAGTTAGAACGTAAAGTCTCTGGTTTCTCTTACTGAAGTTTGCAAAATACAGAGAGTATTGCTTAGTGCATATCTTAGTAGTTATCTGCAGGCAGAAATTTCCTCTCCATGACCTTTGCCTCCTGGGGTAAACCTCTGAAAGGCTAAAGGGATTTTGCAGATATAATTAAAATCCTGATTTAACAATAAGGAGATTATCCTGAATTATTTGAAACCCAGTGAAAACAGAAGAGTGAGAAGAAGGTTGTAGACCAGCAAGTCAGAGAAATTAGAAGGCAGAGGTTTCTCAGTTCTGTTGCTGAGGCCTCTCTGGAGGATACCACAAGGGAAGCAAGAAAAAGAAATGAATACTCAAATTGGAAGGGTCTGGAGTGCCAGGAGGCACCACAGCCCAGTGGATACCTTGACTGTCTCTTGGTAAGACCTTGAAAAGAAAATCCAGCCATGCCATGACTTCTGACCCCTATGTGTGAACCATGAAGTGAATGTTGCTTTGACTCAAGCATGTAGGCATTGTCACAGCAGTAATAGAAAATGAAGTCAGCGTTCAGTAGAGATTGTGGAGTGCATGCATGTTGAATGTATGTTGAATTAGTGGATGCACATGCAGGGAAGGCTGGATAAAACACTCATGGATCAGTTTGTCTAGTAGATATCCTGGGAGCTGGTGCTGGAGCTGGTGAGGACTGGCTTTTAAGAATATAGTCAACCAGCTGGTAAACTCTTGCAGCTTGACATCAGTCATGGCGGGAGTATTTAGAACATGATATCAACAACTGGTACAAATCACAAACAAATCAACAAACAAAAGCATCCAGTCTAGGGTGGGGACAGTGCCTTGGAATTCAAGGGGAAGTAAATGTCTCAGCCGGAATGTGGGGGGCAGGAGGAGGCATAGGAACTTGCCTGTAGAGGGAACACTTAGGAGAGAGTCTTACAGAGTGTGTAGGAATTAGCTGGGTGGGCCAGCGGGTGGCAGAGGCCTTCCACACAGAGGCACTGGGTAGAGAGAAGATCTTGAAGCTGGAGCACCACAGACTTGATTCTGGGAAAGAAGTCTTGGGAGAGGGAAGAGGAAGGAGGTAGGGCTGGAAGGAAGAGACCACTGTGTGCCTAGAATACCTTCTCCGGGGAGAGAGGATTCTTTACAGCTCTCAGCCTTACATTTCCCACTCCTACCATGAGACCCCTCAAGTCCAGAGGAGATGTCACACTTCTCTGAGCAGCTGAATGGTTTTTGGGGGATGTTCCTGGTCCCTCAGACTTCTGAGCTAAAGACCTTATTTCCATAAACCTAAGGCTGCTTCCCCCTCTCCCCCATTGTTAATAAAAGGTGTTGGGGTGACACTGATTTGGGGTGAGGTTCTGTGACTAAGGGCTGATCTGCACTGGGGGAGCAAGAACCCAGCTATGGAGGAGCTGGGAAGGATATCATCCAACTGCATACCTCCCAAACTACCACCAGCCACAGGGTTTGGCTTAAATTTAGATAAACAAAACAAAAACTCAGTTTCTCAGTGGCACTAACTACTTTTCCAGCTCACAAGCTGTGGTTAGCGGCTACTATATTCATGCATACTTGCATCTTTCTAATCACTCCAGAAAGTTCTGTTGGTCTGCCCATGCTGGGAGGCACCTTGGAGGCCTTTCTTCCTGCAGCTGCCAAGGAGACAAGGGTAACAGTTGCCGGGCAGTGGAGTTTTATTTACCAGAAGGCCAGTCAGGGTCGGCGCTGTGTATGTGCAGCCAGCATCTATGTCAAAATAAGCTGCCAAGCCGTCCTACGCTTTTGACTTGAGCAAGGAGGAAATTCAGATGAGAGAGAAGTCAGGAAAAATGACTTTATAGAGGGGAGTGGGAAGGAATGACCATTAATAAAGAGAAATGTCATTTAAATGAGGTGGGGAGGCTAATAGGGTTGTCGCGCGTGTCCCAGCACAGTGATGAATCCAACCTAGTCAATCGAGCCCAGCCATCTCACACAGCAAGTGATGCTGCTTTGCAGCCCCCAGGGAGGGAGCGGAGGCTTCGCCCCTGCCCTGCCCGGCAACAGTTCAGCCAATGAAAGAACGCTGTACCCAGCCAATGAAAAACCACCACACTTCCAACTCCCAGCTTCTTCCAATGGACTCTGGGCGTTCGACAACCCCTCGAAAATCTAAATAAGAGTGTTTCTTTTGTTTTAGAAATTAGGCCGTACTCATTAGGAGGCCTCCCGGGTCAGAACTGCTTTTCGGTTTTTTCTGAATAAATGTATTTTACTGGTGAAATAACTGGCGGGTTGTTTGAGGGCAACAAGTCCAACCCTTTGGATGAGGGACTTGGGGTCTGGGGGAGGGTGGTAATGTTGGAAGGGAATGTTTAGTGGAAAACCAGAAGTTAACCAATATGTCACCTGTCCTTTTTTTTTCAAAACAACAGCAGAGATTCAGGAATAGTAAAATCCTTTCCAGCTTTCCACGTGTAAACCAAGGACCAAGTTAACAGTAGGAGTCAGTGGCCTGGGCCTGGGGAGTTGGGGTTGGGGGAGGGCTTATCATTCACAGAACATAGTCACAGCGCACCACTGTAAACCTAACTGTATTGGACAGTGGGGACATCAGAGTGGCTAAAACAGACCCTCTTCTCACCCTCTGCACTTCAAGTGTCAATGTGCTACAACGAAAGGATTCTGGGTGCTTAAAGAACACCAACGATCTGAACTTGCTAAGGTGTGTGTGTCAGGAGAATGTAGGTTGTGAGGAAGTACAATAGGGCCTAATGAAGGGGCACTGATGCCATGGAAGGGTTGGGTGTGGGGTGTAAGTCAGAGTGCCAAGATCCTCCCCCCAGGCCCTCCATCAACTATCAAGTTCAGTTATGTTGCCTGTTTTTGCCCCACACTCTCCTCATCCCCTGGAGCTGTGTTTGTGCTAGGGACAGAGGAGGATCCAAGCAGAGTGGAGGATGAATGCCTTTTCCTGTCCACCCCCACTGGGCAGAGAAGAGGAAAAGACTCCCATGCTCACCAGAAGCAGCCAAGTCTCACCTGAGTTCCCGAAGCTTCTTGGCCATGGGCCAGGCTTTATTCCGCATGGAGGCAATGAGCTTCTTCTTGTCTTCTACCTGCTCCAGGATCTGGGCCAGTTCCTCCTCAGACAGAGACTCCCCACCAGAGGCATTGGAGGCCAAGGAGGATGATCTGGAGGCAAGGGCAGGGTGGAGCAGGGGGAGTGAGAAGAAGGGAAGTGTCCTCAGGTTCTCTGTAGAATGCAGAGACTTCCACTAGCAAGACAAGTGGCTATGCTCCCTGGTGCTCACAGCCTGGACCACCCTAAACAGGTTGAGTCTTGCTCAGAACCCTTCGTGACTCCTATCACCTGTCAGAAGGGACCATCACTTTGTCCAGTAGCCCAGATTACTGTACCTCCAAACTTGATTTCTGTGAGTCCTTGCTTGATTATGTCACTGCCCAACAGAAAGGTCACATGAGGTATGTGTTATGATTTTAAATGTTCTAGTAACCCCCACATTAAAGTGAAGGTTATGGGGTGGAACACTAGGTGAGGGAGGGTTCTGGCTGGGCTACTTTCTTAGAAAATCTCCTAGATGACAATATCAGGATGTGGATTTGGGTTATCCCAGGCTTAGAGATCAATATGCAGTAGCCTCCATGAGTTTTACTTGTAGGGAGCAAAGGGGAAGCTAGGATGCAGGTAGAAAGGGGAGGAACTGGCCCTTGAATCCTGGGAATGGCTAAAGCACAGGCATTTTTTGCCGTCTCACACACACACACACACACACACACACACACACACACACACCACATATTTAAATGCCTTTCAATCTTTGCCTGGGGTATTCTCTGAATCTGGGGGTAGTCAGACAGTTTTCAAATTCTGCATATCTTCAAAACCTTATTGAAATGCTAACCTTTTCCATGGAGGAAACTTGATGCCCCAGCAGCCCACCAATGTGACACTTCCTCAAACCTTTGTTATATACACATGCTTTCTGCTTTGTCTTATGATAAATGATGTAATTGTTTTTTCTCCCTAACTGGACTGTCAGTATCTCAGGCACAGGATTAGCCTTCTCATCTCTCTATGCCCTACCATGGCACTCCACTGAAAATGGCACGAGTAAAACCTTGTCTCTACCCTTCAGTTTGCAACTACTCTCTGTAGTCCATTTAGGATGGTGCAGCCTCACAAAAAGTTCAGGCCTTCCAGGACCCACCAGTGATACATTTAAGTTCTCTTTAAATCACTAAGGGCACTACATCCTGTGTCCTGTTAGCTCATGTCTAAGGAGTAGTTGCAAGTCCCAAGGAGATGGCTGGCATGGGTGATATAAGAAATCAGTGGCCCGTTTGAGAGCCTTAGCTTCCTTTCTGTAAAGGTAGAAAGATTTGGTGAAACTCTCAATTGAGAATGTAGGCAAAGAAAGCTTGTTAAACCCAGTGGGAAATAGTATCAGCTTCACCATAATCCTGATACCTCCAACTGCTTCCAAAGCCTCCCCATCCATTATGGATTGGGGCTCTCTAAAGCACCCTGAGAAAGGAGTAAAGCAGAAAAGAGAAGGCAATGCCTCATACAAATTAGTAACAAAAGCTGGAACTAAAATCCCTACTTGCTGATTCTGTAAGCTAACTCTGTCAGCTAACCCATGTGTGCAAGCACTAATGGATCAAAGGAAACAACCAAACTCCCAAATCCTAGAGTTTCAGAGCTGGTAGAATCTGTGAGAGTTTTTCAGATCACTGCCACATTTCAAAGAGAAGGACACAGGTCCAGATTTAAAAAAATGGTGGATTTAAGCTCTTCTAGGACTCCCAGATCCAAAGTTGTTCATTTCCCTTCAACTTCTCTGCAAGAGCTGGGATGAATCACCAGCAAATTCAAGAGATTTGGAATCTTGTCCATCTGCTGCCATGTCACCACCTCACTTGGAGCTTCCAGTTGCACCCAGGAGACAAGAGGTGTTGGAGTTGAGAGTAACCAATGGCTACTACACCTGTGATGGTCATAGTCCTCTCCCTGTCCTGCCCCAAGAATCAAGCAGTGGCAAAGGCAATGGGTAAATAGAAGCAGGAAGAGAGAACAGGAGTGGCCAGCACAAGGGGGAGACATGGGCTCCCCATCAGGAGATGGAGAAGGGCCAGAAAGAGGGAACATAAATTGAAAATGACTGAATCCAGCTCACAACGTACCTGTGTTTCTTCAGTTGCTTCCACATCTCCTCCTGTCTCAGCACATCTTTTTCCTTCTTTGGTGCTGCTCTCGGCTCCTTGAAGGAAACCCTCCCATCCCTCTTCCTTCTCCCCTCAAGGGGGCTCCGCTCCTGTTTCCCTTGCTCCTCTTGTCGTCTCCTGTTGTGCTCTGTCTGCTTCCTCCTGGGAGAACCTGGGCGTGGGCTGCCCCTGGCCTGCTCCTTCTGGTTGGGCTGGGCCCTATATCTGCCCCGTGTACCATGGGCCTTGGGAGCCCGCTTCTTAGAGGGTCTCCTTCCAGATCTGTCACCTGTGAGTACAGGAAAAAGGCCTTACTGCCTCCACCCGCCAGCTGTGAGAAACTTGAAGTTCAAGCTGCTTCCTGGAGCTTCTTAGCTGGTCAACTCTTTTGGAGCCTCTGTTTGGGGTGAGAATTAAAGTACTCTCTTCCCCTTCCCTCACTTTTTCTCTAGGTGAGTAGATTCTCCAACAGTTTGCGCAACAGCTAGTTTTAAACACAATTCTCTGTGTAGACATTTATACATTAAATGCCGGGAAATTATAATGAGTTTGGTATTAGTAACCAAGCCCTCCACCACTTACTGACTGGGTGTCTGTGAGCATGTCACTTCACATCTTGAAGTCTCAGATCATCTCTAAGGTGGGGGTGTTGAGTTTACCCATTTGCCTAGTAATGAACATAGCACAGTGACTGACATCTGTGAGTGGAGGCCATTCTACTGACAACCTTGCCCAGAAATAAGACCTTTTTATTTATAAAAAGAACAAAGGTTTGGAGTTAGGCTAGGAACTCTTGAAAAAGAATTCAAAGAAAAGGATGCAAACCAAAAATCAGTAAAAGAAAATGAAAAGGATCTTTAACGTGCATGATGAGTAGATGGAGCATAGTCAAGGAACAGGACAGGAGAGTGGGAAGTGTGCTAATAGAAATGCTGCAAGCTGAAAAGCAAAGAGAGAAAAGAATAAGAAAATAAAGAACAGAATAGTGAAATATGTTGGGACAATTATAAAGTGTGTAACGTGGAATGGAAAGGAGAAGAGAGAGAGAAAGGGATAGAAGGAATACTTGACATAATAGTGCCTGAAAATTATTCAAAATTAATGACAGATACCAAACCACATCCAGCAGCTCAGGACACCAGGAAGGATAAATCTTCCAAATTGCTGCCTCAGCAGATCACTCAAGTAACAAAATATCAAGAGAGAAAAGTTTGAAAAAAAGAAGGGGCAGGGGACTCACCTATAGAGGAACAAAGATAAGAATTACATTAGACTTATCTTCAGAAACCACATAAACAATAAGAGAGTGGAATAGAATATTTGAAATGCTGAAAGGAAAATCCTACAACCTGGAGTTCTATATCCAGCAAAATTATCCTTCAAAAGTGTAGGAGACATGAAGATTTTCTCAGACAAACAAAAGTCGAATAGAACTGTCTTGCCAAAAAAACCTGTTAAGTTCTTCCGAGAGAAGAATGACATAGGTCAGAAACTTAGATCTTTGTAAAGAAAGATCATTCTAAAAAGAATAAAAGGATATATAAAATGAAATAACATACTTTTCTACAACAGGTAGGACAAAGATGTTTCAAGAGTAATTAAAAAATACTCTGAGTGAAAACAGAATTTTAAAATTTTATGGGCTGCGGTAAAATAGTGTTTCACCTTAGAAAACTGGAAAAGATTAAATTAAGTCCAGGAGCAGCAGAAGAAAAGAAATGATAACGATTAGAGCAGAAATGAATGGAATTAAAAGCAGGAAAACAGTGAGAAAATATGAGACCAAAAAACTGGATCTTTGAAAAGATCAATAATATTTTTTCAAGTTTTGCTGATTTGTACTAGTTTATGATTTGGGAAGTACAATTTGACCCCTCCATATTTGCATATACCTCACTGACCCTCCACCAATTCGCCAGTGGCAGAATCTTACCACCTCCCCTCTCCAAGATGAATAATATTATAAACTCCAAGGGAACAAGTGTGAGGAAATGTGTGTGCACAAGCTGTGCTCCTAGGAAAGCCTGAGAAGTGAGCTAGGTTGAGAGAGACAGAGACAGAGGCAGAGATAGAGAAGTAGAGAGACAGAGAGAGAGAGAGAGAGAGAGAGAGAGAGAGAGAGAGAAAGAGAGAGCTGAGGGGCAGAGGGAGGGTAAAAGGCAAGGGTATAAGGAGAAGGGTCTCCCTATTCTAGCTGCATGTTGCTGGAAAGGGTTGGACAAGAAAGTCAATATGTATTTGCCTCCTCTTCTGAATGCTGGGTGCCCTCCATCAGCTAATGAAGGGTTTTCCTTTGGGAGATGAGTTGTACCAAACATTGTCGATGTAACTTGGGGGATGTATAATTTCCCCCATAAACTGTAATTCCTGTGGTAATCTCACATCCAAATTCACAAAATCCATGTAGAAGGTAGAAAACAAGCCAGATTCTGCCCTTCTAAACCTCTTCTCTGTAGAAAACAGGCTGCTTTTTTAGTTTTTCTTTCACAGACCCTGTTCAGTGGACTCCACAGATGCATAATTTAGGAGCTAGAAAGCAGCTGTCGCATTAGGAAGCGCTCCAAACCCAGCGAGTGCTCCCTCGCATGGAACACGTCTCCCCATGTCTACAAACCTGCCTTGAGCCAGGGATTCTGGAGTGACAGGCCGGGAGACGTGGGGAGGCCCAGGGGGTCAGCTTGCCCTCCAACTTGGCCATTTGAACATTTAATGCATTTACCAGGTGATGCAGAAGCAGGGAGAGTCCTGACATTGCTTTCCAGCTAATGGAATAACAGATTGTAATTATCGTCAGAAAGAACCTTGTCCTCCGACTTTCCCCCCTCTATCCTCAGAGGTAACGCCAGAGGAGATGTAAAACGGAAATCGTTATGTAATGGGGTTTCAGTTCATTTCATGGATTCCTAATACTTCGCTACTTCTCATGAGCTCTTGGAAGCCTGAAGGGAAAATTCGGACCCATTTCTTCTCTTCTGAGGGGAAGGGCAAGTGGCGAGGGCTTCTCTTCTGAGGGGAAGGGCAAGTGTGCGTGGCATACTTCAGTAAAAAAAGGCTTGTGGTTTTGACAAAATGTCTTCCATTTAGTCCTGTTCCGGGGGCTCTTTGCCTGCAGGGTCCTTACAAAGCGGGACCCTCAGTTGGGGTGGAGCAGAGCCAGAGCCTCAGATGGGAGCAGCAGGGACAGGCCTTGGAAGATGCAAGGGGAGCAGACTGTGGACACCCTAGCCTCCTACAGATGGAGGAAGGGGTTTCTAAGCTGGCCACCCTGGAGCACCCACACTTTCTCAGTCTGGCTCCCTTGTTTCTGGAGGAAGGTTGTGGCTCCAGGGCCCCCCTCCCACCCAGGACTCTTAAGCCAGAGTCTCTCCCCTCCCCCTGCTATGGATCTGCCTCACTGAGCTCCCAGGCTCCCAGTGGTGGGGAGCAGCGATGAGGGAAGGGCTTGACAGAGGAAGTGATAGGTGGATCCTGAGGCCAGCTTTTCCACATCCCACTTGCCAGATGGGGTGGGCGAAAATAAATTCCTTCCTCATTCTGAGTTGGGTGGGAGGGGATCTCCCAGGGAGCCTAGAGGTACACACTCCTAGAGGTTCTGCTCCCTACCTACAAGTGGGGCACTGCCTGGGATTCAGGAGGAGAGAGCACATCAGATGCACAATGTATCCCAGGACCTGTGGGGTAGGGTGCCCAGTCCCTGGGTGTGGCCTCTCCCCTCCCAACAGCAGCAGTCTTCTCTCCCACCTGCCACTTGCTCTGTCTTTAGGTGGCCCCCTTCTGGGTAAAGCCTCCATGGATTCACAGAATTGCTATGGCCCCATTCCCAGCACCTGTTACTCCCACCACTTTGAGGAAGTTAAGGGTGTTGGCAGGTGACTTGGGGGTGATCCCTAGTTCCACAGCCTTCAGGCTGCCTGGAATGCACTCCTTAGCAACCTGCCTCTCCCCGCCCCAGGCTGGTGAATGTTTATTGCTTCCTTAGGCTCAACTCAAAGGGTCACTCTGGGTGTCTCTCCTGACAGCTGGCCAAGGGCAGACCAGCTCCCCCCGATTTGAGGTGCCAGCTTTGGGAGGGTTGCTTGTATCCTAGTGAATCCCAGGGAAGGAAGGGAGAAGGAGGATGAGAGCATGGACAGTAGGGCTGAGCAAGCATTGTGGCTCCCCCAGAACACAGCACCCCTCTCACCTGTGTCTGGAGAGCTGTTCCGTGTGTGCCCTCTTACCCCACCTCCTGCTGAGAGAGAGGGAATGGGATGAACAGTGGCCCCTGGCACAACCCTCCTCCCTGTACCACCCTCATCTCAGCTGGTTTACAGCTGCCTCAGACTGGATCGTGCTAGGGCTCCGGTGATTTTACTAACAAATTCCAGAGGCCCTGATACCTGGAACACTCATGTAGTCAGAAAATCTCCACAACTCCCTGCCCTAGACAGACAGACAGACAGACAGACACAGACTTCCCCTCTTAGCCAAAGGGATTGCTAAGGAAAGGTGATTCTAACCAAGACTGCAAGAAACTAACAGACCCTGGTGGACTCTACTACCTCTGACACTCCCTGTTGCTTAATGTTACCTCAGGGGTGGACTTTGCAGGCCCATGGGAATCCCTGCAATGGCCCTGAGGGCAGGTGGTGGCTGCCTCAGTGTCAGGAAGAGGTTGGATGGGGCCCAGAGACCGAGGCTGCTCAGTGAACCAGTGGCGGGTCCTGGACTCAAAGCCAGCCCCTGTGTCTTACTGCTGCGGGGGAGCCCCTGTGATGGCCCCCATGGAGATGAGGATGGACTCACCTTCTTCCCCCATGCCTTTCAGTTGGCGGCTCATGGTCTGCAGGGCTGTCCTGACCCTCGCCCAGGCTCAGAGGGCCCACTGGTCCACGCACAACCTCAGTCTGCTCTGTTTCTTGGCCATCATGGTGGTGAGCTTCCCTTTAGGGCCCCAGAAGCAGCCAGGGTTCCTGGGATCGTCTAAGGTTCCAGGCAGAGGTGGTGAAGCTCGGGAGAGAGGTGGGGAAGGAGGCAAGGTGGTCAGTCCCAAGCCTTCAATCCTGCCTCACACTCCTCTGCTCAGGTTTCCATGCGAAGAGACGGGTGGCCTCATGTTTCAGGCATCGCTTACTCGGAGAGGCTCTGGGGGGTGGGGGTGGGGCAGGAGCTGTCGGCTCCTCTCCTGGCAGTGATGCCAGGAGGTGTGTGGAACACACCTAGAGGGGCCAGGGCTCTACCTCTAGTCTGAGTTCCTGGTTGGGACAGGCACCAGGAAGGTTCTAGGATGTCTGTGAGAGTTTGCACTTGGGCTATATTTAAAATGCAGTCTCCCAGGTTAACTGGGCACCGGAGCCAGCAGGACTGAACAGGCCCTACGATGCTGCAGGCTGAGTCCTAAGCCAGCTTCGGGTCACCTGTTCACACACAGCTTCAAAAAGAGCCATTTAACTGCCTTGCAAACCTTAACTGGAGTTTCAGGGTTGATTCCCTGGGAAGGCAACCCCAGGTGTTGGAGTGAGGGTCTTTTCATCTGGGCTCCCTGTCATCTTAAAGAGTCAAAGGTAGGATTTCACAGCTCTGTGAACAAGGACAAACAGAATCTTGCATCTTGACCTCCCCTAGCCTGTAGCTGCAATTGATCGTGTCTCTCTGTTATGAATGTAGGCAAAAATGTTTGACGTTTGTCTCTATAGAAATCGCAGATATTTCCATAGCACATTAAGCTGTTGGGGAGATCTCCAAATATCATCTGTGTTTGTGCTCTGACAGTTACAGACCTGCTGCTAGATGTTGCTATTCAGTGGTTAGGACACACCTGTGCCATTATATGGAAGATTTATAAAACTCTCTCGACACCAATTTCAGTATCATTGGTCTCCTTTGGTGTCCCAGTTTTCTATATTAGGGATGTAAGATCAGTGTTCTGAGAAAGGGGGGAAGCGTGTAGGCCTCACCAGGTTCCTCAAATTGCAAACAGAGGAATTTAATGGAGGGGGCTGAGAGCAAAGATATACAGTCTTGGCTGAAATTGCCTCATTACTGGGCACTGCAGCTCCATGGACCAGGGGAACTGTCCTGTTTACCTCCTGGCTGAGGGTGCTGAGCTTCCTCACCCCCTGTGAATCTCCATTTCAGTCCAGCTATCCAACTTGGTGCAGCTTGCTCTCGAGTCTAGTATGATTATTTCGCATTCCATTTACTCCCATTGCCCTCCTCTTCTGGGAAACAGCTCTGAAGGAGGCTACCCTCAGGACTTGTGGCCTTGGACACAGGAGTTATTTGTCATTTTGGAATGTGCCTTGGAATAAAGTTTCCTACAAGGCCGGGTCCTCTGGGCACCCACCAAGAGCAGCATATGGCAGCAATTCAGAAGGTGAGCTTGGAATCAGATGTGTCCTGTGCTCATGACCTTACACACATTACTGAACCTCCCCGAATCTCTGTGTCCTCATCTGAAAAATGGGGATAACAGGATCCCCTCTGAGACCAAGAAACTCTGCTTGCCTGTCAGCAGGGATCTAATCTAAGAACAGCTCCCCTAGAAGTTGGGACAGGGCAGGTGGGCCCATCCATCGTGCCCTTGTTACTTTGAAGTGATGTTTCTTAGGCTTTGTGTAACATCCTTCTAAGTCAGGGGAGAATCTAGTTGGAGCAGGAACAGCCACACCTGGAGGTCTTGGGGGCCAACTGCAGTCCCACCCCTTGCTGCTCCTCCTGTGGTGATGTCATATCCATCCACATGGTGCCTCTGGTCTACCTCCCACTGGAGGGCCAGAGGTCCTATGTCCAGCAGCCCCAGGGACAGGGAGTCTACTCCCTCTTTAAGCTGCTCTTTTCACAGTCAGGTACATTGGCTTTTGGGATAATTCATCCTGGTGCCTACCTAGGAAAACTTGAGAGATACCAGGGGATGTACCTGGCGCTCTCATGCCCACACAGAGACTATACACAGACTTGTTTGTGTGGATCCATGGAATTCAACCTGCCCCAGCATCCTCCCCATGAACCTGGTTATTTTGACCATATTCGACAACTTGAATTTCTCTCTCTTCCTCTTCTGTATTCTTCCAAGTGTGAGACCAGCCTTGACCCTCCAAATGCCAAGAAAAGAGTACCTGGCCTGGGTTGTGGGGAGGAATTGGGAGACTTGCAGGAACCAGTTCAGTGAGTTGAGTTATAAAGGTGCGATGAGACTGGGGAACGGCTTTTTGGGCTGAGGTGAAGGCAGGAAGACCAGCTAGTGACCTCGAGTGTTGCAGGTGGGTTGGTGAGAGATGAGTCCAGGAGAGGGGTGATGGTCAAGTTGGGTAGACTTGATAAGACTGACAGTTGTCTTTCCAGGAGTCAGAACCCTCAAGGATTTCAATGGCAGGCACCACAGTCTCAAATGGAAGGTTAGAAGTGGGAGAGTCATACCATCTGGGAGGCTAAGTTATTGCTTCTTGAAGGTCTTTGAGAAGCTCCAACCATTGAACCTGGAGTGTCAAAACCCAATTCCCATCAACAGCGGGAGAGAAAGGAAATCCTGCTTAGTGGCCTCTAGGGCCACCTTCCACCTTCCATAGCTGAAGGAAGACTTTTCTAGGCAACTGGCTTGGGTATCCTAGTCACATACCATGATGGGTACACAGTTGTGGTGACTGTTAACCACTTAACATTGGCTTACTTGGCATACTGAGCAGAAAGCGGATGAAAGACATGCTGTCTCCATGTAACTCCACTAGCAGGATGGTCCTCTTACACATGTGTGTGCCCACACCTCCTGGTGGCAATGACCTATGGTGCTCATACCCCATGTGCTAGTTCCGCCTTGCCTGCATTGTACTAGAGCAGTGAGTATCAGGCACTCACCACTTGTACACATTTGAAAAAAGAAACCTTTACCAAAGGGATCTTTAGGCTCTCTGCTTTGAGATCTCCTGAGCTCTGATCTGAAGCTGGCTGAGTCGACTGTGGCAGGAACTTCAGCAAATCAGCGCAGCTGTTCAAGCAATTATAAATCCCATCCACTTCGAGCTGTAAATGCTATTTCCCTCCCTGATTCCTAATGAAAAGGCCACTAACATAGAAACTCTTCCCTATGGAGTTTCTAAGCCCACTGGGGTGACACACCACTTTGGGATATGTCTGATTCTGGTTGATGGCCTTGATGCATCGCTGCCTCTGCTCTGAGGGCTTAGACACACAATGTCCCCTGGGCCAGGAGGTAGATTTCCTTCAGAGGGTAGTAGGGGGTGGACTTGAGGCCACGGTGAGGAGCCCATGAAGACACAAGAACTGCCTTCTGGGGGCTACAGCCTGGTCTAGGTCAATTAGTTCATCCCTGAGAATGAACCACGTGGCAAATAGTTGTTAGGTGGGGTCTGGTATCACTCAAGCTCCTGGGAGTTTTGGTTTGCTGCTTTGCATTATCAAGATTTGCATTTTTTGGTGCCTGGTAATGTCGCCGTATCTATAATGTAAAATCTCTTAATTTCCACCATTGGCAAATTTTGAGAAAAATAGTGTCATTTGAGGACAGTGAAACAAAATCTGTTGGCACAAAAACACTTCACTTTTTTGTGTGTTCTACTTTAACACAAGACTTTAGCTAATGAATGCCTGAGCTACATTTATTGGATACTCCATGCAACACAAATAAACAATGTTTGAAGAGTAATACCATGGAGTGGTGTGCTCTTAATATTTTATCAGGATGGAGAACATTTCTATTGCTAGGATTAGGGATGGTAAGTAGTAATTTTCTTTTGTGGGTACAGCTTGGCCAGAGAAAATAAACCCTTAAAATCTAATATAGAACAAAAATAGCATGTACAGTTTCTACCAGAAGTCACAGGGTGTCTGAATTCAGAGGTACTTTTGTCATAAAATCCTTTGTTAATAGGGAAGCTTCCTGAGCCACCTTGCTAACTTATCTCTCTGATTAAAAAAACATACAAATATAGAGATAATTAGCTATGGGTATCTGCTTACAAAACATCCAATGTCGCTCACCAAACGTTGTAAACCAGCACAATGAAGAGGATCCAGTGACGGGGTAACACCCTAGCCGGATGACAGGAGTTGGTGTTATGACCAGGCCGGTGTTCTCCACCCATTTACCTGTGCTGAAGAACCCCTTCTGGCTTAGTGGCAGCGGGTGATGCAGGAGAGCAGGTTATGGAGATCCCGAGGAGGCCAGGTGGCCAGCCAGCTTTGGGGTTTGTTGTTAGGAGCTACTGACGTAACCAGTAACTCATGCTGTGAATGAAGAAAACTTGATTTCACCATCTTCTCTGACTTCAGAAAACTGAAGATGAAATGTCATGATTGCCCTTAGTGAGTAGCAGCATCCCCACTCCTCCATTATTAACCCTTAGAGACATTCCCTGAGAGATAACAGCAAGTTAATGAATGAATCCCCTACCTTCAGGTATTCCACAGGAACTAGTGTTTTGCCTAATCTGATTTTTCCTAAGTCACTTCTTCCTCCCCTTGTTTAACTAGTTGTAGCCATTGTTTCACATTGTATAAAGAGGTTTCTAAGACTTAATAAACTGGCTGGATGTTCATACTTACATTCAGTCCCAGTCTCTTTGGCTGAATTCAACCTTTCATTATCCTTCCTCACTTTCCCCCACCTGGTTCTTTACAATTTGTACTATGAACGGGGTGTTTACAGGATCCTTTGGGCATAATCTTTGCTCCTTAACCTTCTCCTCCTCAGCACTGCACTGAGGGGGGTCTTGTTGGCAAGAAGCTGCTGGCATCCTCTCTGCCATTTCTGGTCTTAGGAAAGGCGTCCCATACCCAGGTTATCTGGGACCCGAAGGACCGTAGCTCCCAGGGCAGGGCGCTATTCCCACCAGATATAAGTCAGATGGATCTAGAGACCTGCATGGGCACGTCTGATACAGTCTGCAGGATGTGACAGCCAGGTTAACCTCAGAATCCCATGTTCTTTACCAGGACAAGCAGTCACCTGAGCTGGTGTGACTTCAAATGTGTCTAAGTATCTTAGTCTCTAAAAGAGACTTTGATTTCAAGCACGTTTATGTTTAGCTTTATTTTTTATTCTCAACATTAGACTTTCTCAACAAGGTATGGAAGAATTGGCATTAGCATAAATTGAAATGAATGTTAGATACTCTAGTTGATAATTATTTATTTTGGCTGAAATTTTATGGGCTGGGTATTCCCAAAGAAATCTAACTTCCTGAATATATTTTCCTTAAAATTCTTGTGAAAACAGGAAGCATCTGATACAGTAGGGGTTGCGACTGTGACATAAAAACACAGAGCAGATTTTTACAAGGATGCTGGATCAAGCAGGCAGAACTTTATTTTGTTTGGTGGTAAAAGTAACTTCTGATTATGAGTTAGCGTGAATATAAATGTGTGTAACTAAGCAGTTATGTTAAAATTAAAGCTAAGCTATATCATCTTATTGTGAGTTAGCGCATATTAACTTGGAAAGACACATCTTAAACTAAATATCTTACCGCAAATTGAACAAAGTAGTATTCCTAAACCTAATATCCTCCGAGAAATTAGAACAAATTACATCTATGTAAAATCAAGCTCTAAAGCATTCATTTAAAATAAAATATGTGAGCGTTAAAGTGGTATATGAATTTTTATGTGCAAATTAGCCCAGAAACACAGTCACCTCAAAAATGCTATCTTAGTGCAGCTTAGAGTAGATGAAGCAGCTTAAGTAAAGACAGTGTCACATTATACACTTCTGTGTAAGGTAAATCAAAAGTACCTTATTATGCTGAGTTAGTGCAAATGAAGACACTAAACTATGTTATAAGCAAACAGTATAAGCAAGCAATATGTAAAGAAGTTAAGATTTAGACATTCCCCTCTAAGGAAATGTCTAAATATGTGAAAGATCAAATAGAAATGAGTTAGAACTACTTTAGAGTATTAGGAAATAAATCGTTATTTCTTAATTCACCTTGTTACAAGAAATTAGAGTAAATATAGTCAATGCTAAACATTGTAGATAAAATCAGCTCAAAATCACTCATTATTTCAACTGCAACTTCTTACTGCTCCTTAGAGAAAATTCATATGCAACAGTTGATATTAAATCAAGTGCAAACTTAAGCCTTCTCAAAAGGACCTTTTTAGGGTAACATAGAGCATAAGAGTTTTGTGAAATCAAGCTCAAAATCACTTATTTCAAACAAATCTTAAAAGCTTCTAAGTACTTGGTAAACTTTACTTGTGTAAACAAGTTCAGAAATATATACTTATCTGAAAATATCCAGCTTCCCTCACTTGCTGGGGGAGTACCTGAATCCAGGCATAAATGACCCTCTTCCCCAACCCAGAAGAGATTTACTAAGACCACCACCAACTGTCTTCCTGCTTCCCTGTCCAGAGGCCAAGCCCAGATCTTGGCTATGTAACTGAACTCAGTAGGCATCTAGGTCGAATGCAAGACACTGTCAAGATGGAGCACATGACAGGTACTTATTTCCCTGTGACAAGAAAAGGAGACAGTGAGTCTAACATTTTGAAAGAAACTGTCTCTGTGAGGGGACAGCAAAGGGAAGTTATTTACTGCTGCTAGTGTGGGAGGGGCCTTCAGGAATATACTGGACAGTTCTGTTCTCTACTGCCAGTAATCAATCCTGATAGTCAAACCTTATCTTCATGGAAACATGTCCTATACTTTATCTAGGTGCTATATATGGCATACAGGGTTACCTAGGCATACAGGGTGACCTATGTTTACTGAAATGGTTCAACAGGGACAATTCCTCACAGCTTCAGAAGCTAAGTCCCCATCCTTAATTTCAGAAGCTAAGACCCCACTTCTTCATGCAGAGGTTACATCCCCGACATGGCCCAGTGGCTAGTCCACAAATCCTATTAGAGAAGTTGAGCTTTGAATGTGGTGGTGCGTGCCTGTAATCTCAGTTACCTGAAGCTGAGGCTGGGGATCTTGAGTCCGCAGGTTTGAGACAACTCTGGGCAACATAGTAAGACCTAGTCTCTTGTAAGAGAGAGAGAGAGACAGAGACAGAGACAGAGAGACAGAGACTGAGTTTTAATTTTAGCTGCAGAGATCACTTCTTATCCCAGAGGCTACTTTCCACTTTCCACTACACAGGTAAAATCCCTGCTTCTTGATCCACAACTAAGTCCCCAGAGTCCTCCCCAGAGCTTGGGCCCAAACTCCCTTCCTTAGAGGCTGAGATGGATTCTGACACCTCTAAGCAGTCTACGCATTTCACTCCTATGGTAACTTAGATAAAATCTATATGAAGTTCAGAAGAACAGTTGAAAATAGGCAGGAAACCACATTTTCAACTAAGGTCTAGGTTCAGGCTGAGGAACATTCAAACAACTGTCTCATTGGGAGGTAGAACATATTTAGATGAAACCAAGTTCAGAATCTGCTATTCTTCCCAGTTAGGGTTCTCCAGAGAAATAAAATCAATAGGTATACAAGTTTGTATGTAGTTCCAAGTCCAAGGTGAAAGTCAGGGCTGCAGGTTTAGCCAAGATCTTCTGAATCCAAACTTCTTAAAATAGCCCTTACTTACAGAACTAGTGGGAACTAGTGATCAGTAGAGATGAGCTAACCCAGCATAGGTAGATAACTAGACACAGAGTAACCAGACAAACTCCAGAATACACATGTGTCTTTAACTACTACTATTTTATCCAGTTATCCAGTTAGCAGTAGTAATTGCAACAAGAAAAAAGGACTAAAGAGTTTCAAGGCTTTTGAATCTTTTGTATGTGTATGTATGTATGGTGGCACATGCCTATAGGTGGCAGCCTTGGAAGCCATGGCTGGGGCCAGGGATCATGGTTTGAGTCCCGCTGGGGGCATGTAGCAAGACCTAGTCCCCAAAAAATAGCTGGGTGTGGTGGTGCGTGCCTGTAATCCCAGCTACCTGGGAAGCTGAGGCTGGGGATTGCTTGAGTCTGTGGTACCCCTGGCAACGTGAGCCTGCAGTTCCACAGGCAAAAATAGGGAGCCCTAGTCTCAATAAATAAATAAATAAACTAAAATAGTGTGTGGCTGTTTAAAATACTATCTAAAATACTATTTAAAATTATAAAAAACTATTTAAAATACTATCTAGAACACTATTTTAAAACAGTGTATGACCACAATAATAAATCATTGACATGCTTTTGATTACCTTTGAACATTCATTAACAACAATATCTGATTCATTTCTACAAACATCATAAAAAAGATTTGGGAGATAGTATGAAAGTGAACTTGTGATGAATGTGTCTCATTTGGTTTGTTTAAATAAAGTTATGTAAATCTCAGTTTATTCTAACCAAAAATATCTTGTATTAAGTTTCTTTATATCAGATTACTTAATTTTTTTCAAATCCTGCCTGGATTCATAATACTGTGATTTGATCAGCACCAAAAAGGCAATTTTGAATACCTGTGTGATTATGGGCTCATGTACATGGCTTTGATTCACTGTAATTGCTTTGAACTCCCAATAAGAGAAATTCTGACATCTATGAAGCTTTGAGCATTTTAAAGCACTTTTGAATCCTTTAGAAGGTTCTTTTGAGATCACTATTTGATTCAAACTCTTTTTCATAAACAGTGCTTAGTGACATTTAATTAGTTCTCATAAGAAAGTGCATTTGAGGTTAATGTGTGTTCCACAGCTTTAAGCTTATATAAAAAATGGTATTTATCTTAGTTTATTCTAACAGAAGTAAGAAGCTTCTTTTTCGTCACTTTAAAGTGTAATATTCAGTGGCATTTAGTGCATTCACATTACTATGTGACCTCCATTTCTATCTAATTCCAGAACATTTTCATGATCCCAATGGGAAGAAGGGGAAATTTCCCCATAATCCTCTGGGTTCTTAACAGACTGGTCAAACAAGCCAAATGACATCAGAGGGATTAGTAGGAGAAAAAAGCAAATTTAATTACATATGTACGGGAACTGCCGTAGACATGTTGATTCCAAAGCCAGTGAGATGAACTGAGGTTATAGATCCTAAGGTAAAGAGTGGGATAGGGTGGGACAAGGAGTGGGACAAGGATGTGAATAAGGAGGGTATTATATGACCAGGAGAGAACAACCCAACGTGATAAATACCAGCAGCTGTAATTGTTTGTCTGAGAGTACAGTTAGGTTTTTCTGACAAAAAGGTTATTTTTGGTAATAACTCTTGAGTACTCACTTTACTATTTCCTGTCCAAATTGTCATTCCAGTCTAAAGAGACTATTAGTTAACTTTTAAACACCAAAAGAAAATTCAGATGAAGCAGCTGAACTACTTCATATGCAGGCAATCTATACTGACTTTATGAAGACTAGGATGCTCACTGGTGAATACGCTATGTCCATTACCCCGGTCAAAGTAAATGCTGTGGTTCAGGGGATCCCTTTCATATGAGCACATTATCACCTTGTTGCAAAACCAAAACTTAATTTGGGAAGCCACTGATTTTCCTTTCTGATCTCCCTCTCCTCCCTATGGGTCTTACAGATACTAATAAAAACACTAACAAGAGAGCTGGGCATGGTGGTGCATGCCTGTAGGCGGCAGCCTAGGAAGCTGCGGCAGGGACCAAGGATCACAATTCAGAGTCCCATTGGGGGCACATAGTGAGACCTAGTTCCAAAAAAATAGCTGGGTGTGTTGGTGCACACCTATAATCCCAGCTACCTGGGAAGCTGAGGCTGGGGATTGCTTGAGTCTGTGGTACCCAGGGCAACATGAGCCTGCAGTTCCACAGACAAAAATATCAGACCTAGTCTCAAAAACAAACAAACAAACAAACAAACAAACAAAACAACACACACACAAAAAACCCAAGCAAACAAAAAAGCACCAACAAGAGAATGGGAAGGGCCCGAGGGGGTTACTCAAAGGTCATAACCCAGAGATGAAACAGACATTGATAGGGTTAAAACAGAGGTTTTATACAGCACTACCAAAGGTTGGATGTCCCAAAAGGACCCAATATTGAAGGATGACAAACCCTGTTTGAGAAAGTTAAAACAGCTGGAAAGCAAAAATTATGAGAAACCTAGCCAGAAAATGCTCAGGGCAGCAGTTGGACCAATTAATCAAGATAAAGATGCCAAAATGGCCATGGCTCGACCCCTCACAGGGGACTTGAAATTGATTGCACAGGAATGAGTAAAACAGGTAGGTGGAAAAGTTTCCAGGGCTCCTTGGTATGGGAGTCCATGAACTATGTGATAAAAATCCATTGGTGAAACCTTGAGTGAGGTCACGAGTAGATTAACCTTATATAAGAATATAAAGGTTGACAGCACTGAAAGCTGGATGTTTAAGCAGGTATACTGTAAAGAAGCTGGGTTTCTCCTTGATCTGCATGTTTTATAGGAGTGAGTATTATGTCTGGTCAGGAACTACTTCTCCCTCTAAATTTTGTGAAACTCAGACCTGTTGGTGAAGTCACAATGGAGACTCCAGTTGTGAATGTAAAGGTGGACAGACTTGAGGTAAAATGTTTGAACTGGCTTTACATGAAGAGGTTGTGTCAAGACTATACTTTCAGGGATCATTTCTATAGTTCGTTACATGAAGAGGTTGTGTCATTACCTCATGGTATTTGGGAGATGGAAGTCGTTGTGTCTGACGGGGGAATGTTTACCTACTACTACTATTAAACAGAGGCAGGTAACCTGCCCTTTAAGAAATACCTTTTCTTTCCTTTAAGCAACATTAATTGGACATGCTCTTGTGAGATGGCTTAGTCACACAGTGGAATGGAAGCTAGAGTGTTAGCAGGGAGTAGAATATGTGCCCTTGCAGTGTCCTTGCAGTGGTGGAATATGTGCCCTTACCTGCGGCTCACGAGCATCTTCAGTGACTGCTCCAGGACTGGAGAACTTCCCCTTGAGGGAGCTAACCATCTTGCAATCTGATATTATTGATTGAAATATTCTTTAAATCTGAAGGACATAAAAATGATCCTAAAGACTGAAATACCCACAATGATTTGGGTGATGTCAGAGAAACACTCTAACAGAAATGGTAGGTCTAATAGGAATGGTAGTGCAAAGCAAAGCAAAGTTCCCTGGTAAGATGGAAATGGTCTATAATAGACCATGCTATCTGGGCACGGTACCACATGCCTGTAATCCCAGCTACTTGGGAGGCTGAGGCTAGGAATCACTTGAGTCCGTGGGTTCTATGCTGCTCCAGGAAAAATTGCGAGACCTAGTCAGTCTCCAAAAAAAAAAAAAAAAAGATCATGCTGCCTGGGGACTCCAAGTAGGCAATTGCTGGGGAGAAAGTTAATCTTCCTCTACCCTTTTAGGTCTGTAAGGATGGAAAATAATTAAATTGACACAAGAGAGATTAGCAATAGAAAAGGCAAACTTTAATTAGGTGCACACAGAGGTCCAAACATACAACAATGGAATCTATCATCTGCTCTTCCCAGTGAGATTATAGTGTCTCCAGAAAGGGGGGCATAATAAATTTAGGGGGTAAAGACAGAACAAAGAATTTTACAATTTAAAGAAGATGGAATTTTGTGGGGTTTATCTACAATGAATTGAAAACAGACCTTGCAAGCCCTAGTCTAGGGTGATAAGGTTGACTCTCACCCCGAGACCATCACAGATTTATTTCCTTTAAGGAGGCAACTAATTAGGCAAAATCCATCATTCCTGGGTCTTCTGTTTCTTAGTTTCTTTCAGTTTGAAACAATCAGTATGCCACTTAGGCATATGTTGGGCAGCCTGTCTTTGGCCCTACCGAGGAGCATGCACAGATGCCTTACATACGCCTTCATACATCACGTGTTTCATCAGCATCCACCAATCCGGCATGGTATGGGGAAGACAGGCGGGGATGGGACTAGGGAGATGCTGATCCAAGTCCCCTGCTGTTGTCTTAGCTGCCCAGCTGGTGCAGGCTATGATGAATTGGGAGAAAGTGCTGAAGTAGAACGGGATCATAGGCCTTTTAACTGATAAGTGTGTCAGGAGAGGTGGCATCAGTGATGAGCATAAAAGGGGTAATTTTGCCAGTGAGAAGGCTGAGGAGAGGTTGCACCTCAGGAAGAGAAGGAAGGAGCCTTGGCATGCTGCTCATACTCATGAGCAGCTGTGGTCCCCACTTGAGGGCCACCCCTCTGACAGGGCTCCCCAGGAGGGGCACCCCCGGCACTCATCCTGTTCCTCTGATGTCTGTGGAGCTCAGCCAGCGGCCAACTCAGCAGATGCTCAGTGTTGGCAGAAGTGAGGTGTCCAGCAGGCGGGCAGAAATATAGGCGTGGAGCTGTATAGAGTGTTCTAGGAAACCCCATACAGTTTCACAGTGTTTTCAGTGTCCTAGAAATAACAACCATAACAAGATGATTCATATAGAATTTGGGTGGTAGCTTAGCTGACTTCTTTTCCTGGTGCAGCATACTCCAGCTTTCTGAAACCATTTTAGAACTCTATACAAGAAGTGATAAGGAAAGCTCCAGCCACCCTCAAACTGACTATTGGAAACAGACTGAAGGCTCCTCTGTTTGTCCTGTCAGATGGTAGGGAGGGGCATAGTTAGTTGATCAGCACATCTTTGGAACATGTTATTGCTGCCTGAGGGCTTTCATTTTAACTTAAAAACAAAATTACATAATGCCTATGCCTTTTTCTTGGGTGGTTAATTTTGCATAATGGAATTTCAATTGAAGCATCAAATAAAAGCTATGAATCCACATCTTCCAGCAGAAAGGGAAAATAAACTCAAGGTCAAGGTGGTTTCACATACCAGCCTCATCCACCATTTTTTAAATGCAGGATTACTTTAAGACTAATGATTCTAAGCCAGGCACCTTGGCTCATGCCTGTAAGCTTCAGGCTATGAAGCGGCTGGGGTTAGGGATCATGACTGCCTGCTTTCTCCAAGTGGTTGTACCTGTCAGTCCCTGTCTACTTGCAACACAGTGAGACCTAGTTCCAAAAAGTAGCTGGGTGCTATTACCAGATTACCATATTACCATGGTAGCTGTAATCCCAACTACCTGGGAAGCTGAGGCTGGGGATTGCTTGTGGTTCCATGGCAAAAATAGCAAGAACTAGTCTCAAAAAAAAACAAAAACCCACAAAAAACTAATGATTCTAGACAGCATGTCATTTCACTCATAAATAATTCACTAGAAGGACTTTTAATTTATCTTTAAACAAAACAAACAAAAACAACTGAGGTATAATTTACATGTAATAAAACACACAGGTCTTAAGCATATATTTCATTTTGACTTCTGTGCTCCTGTATAACCACTATTCTAAACAACATACAGAACTTTTCAGTCACCTTGTGCTCCTTTCCAGCAATTCTCCCACCCCAACCCAAAATACTCTTGCTTGGAATTTCATGAAAATGGAATATGGCGTTGAACTTCTTTAAAACATGTTTTTGAGGTTCAACCATATAATTTTATCTGTGTTGGTATTTTATTTACTTTTACCACTCTATATCATTCCGTCGAAACTGATTTTCCTTTCTCTTGATAGATACTTGAATTGTTTTCAGTGTGGGACTGTTATAAATAAAACTGCTGTGAACATTCTTGTCAAGTTGTTTTTTGTGTATACACTTCTTTTTAGTAAATGCCTTGTGGTAGGATTGCTGGGTCACAAGGTAAGTATAATCCCATGTGGGAAATAACTTTATAAATGACTGCCTGCTTTCTCCAAGTGGTTGTACCTGTCAGTTCCTATCTACTCATTCTTGCCTTGTTTTGATGCTGTCGCTCATTGTTATTGACTATTTTAATGTGCATGTGTAATGGGATCTCATAGTGGTCTCAATTTCCACTTTGTTAATGATCACTGATGTTATCATCTTTTTATTTGTTGGCTATTTGTATGTCTTCTGAAGTGTCTATCCAAATCTTCAGCCTGGTTCTAATTGGATTTTCATCTCTTTATATATATTTAATCCTTGTCAAACACATGTTTTGCAAATATTTTCTGCTTATTTAAAGCTTGCCTTCTCATTTTCTTAATGGAGACTTTCAGAGAGTTAAAATGAAATAGCTTTCATTTATAGTTATCTGCTTAAGCATTTGTTGTCTACAGCAGTCATAAAGATATTCTCCAACGATTTTTTTGTAGAAGTTAAAGATTTTTTTCTAGGAATGTAAAGTTTTAGCTTTTACATTTTTAGATTTATGATCTATCTTTAATTTTTGTGTGATTTGAGGTTTGATAGGACTTATTGTAGTACCATTAATTAGAATAACTATTGTTTTGCTGCTTTTGTGTAATAGGTATTAACCATTTAAGAGTGGGTCTACTTATTGAACAGTCTCTTTTTCCATTAACCTATCTGCTCATACTTACATCAACACCTCACAGTCTTTATAAATGCAGAATTATACTAAGTCTTGAAATCATATACTCTAAATCCCCTTAAGCTTTATTTCTCTTTCTCAAGGTTGCTTTGACTATTCAAGGTTCTTTTCATTTCCCATTATTATTTTCTTTAAATCATTTTGCTTTTTAATCAACAAAGTCTTCTGGGGTTTTGATTGGGATTATGTTGGATCTATAGGTCAGTCTGACTAGAACTGCAAGAATATGGATTTTTCCAATTCACAAACTTGGTTATCTCTTTGCTTATTTAGCTTATTTGGTTTTTTGTAGTTCCTTTAGTATTTTGTAGTTCTTAGTGTATTTGCAAATCTCTCTAAGAATTTATTTCTATGTATCTTATGTTCTTGATGCTTTTGGAAATGCTTTCTAAATGTAACTTTCTAATGTTTTCTAAATGTATTTTAAAAATACATTTGCTTTGTAGGCCCCGCCTTCTAGGCCTGGCCATGATCTAAGCTGGGAGCAGGGGAGCAGGAGCTGAGGCCCTTTCGAAAGGCCTGGCCCTCTGAGGAGCCCCCTAGTAGGCAATAGGGTAAACCCTGCACTACTGGTCTCTCAGGATCTCCGGGTCTAGAGGCATCTGGGTTGGAGACTTGGGCCTCCACCCTTCCAGTGTCAGGGTGTGGGTGTAGCACCCAAGGGGGCATGAGCTGGGAGAAGGGATTAGCAAGCTTGGCCTTCTGGCCTGACCCAGTGAACCTTGTCAGCTGGATGTGGGCGGGGGAGGGAGGGGTGTCTCTCCTCCAGTTTACTCCAACCTCAGTAGATTTGTACCACGAATGAAACATATTTCATTTATTATTATTTGCTTTTTCATGTAGTCATTGTTAAGTTGGGCATTAATTTAGGCAGTGGTGAAGGGCTTTGGAATGACAAATTTGAAGTCAAGCCTAGAACCAAGGCTTGAGAGAACCAACACTTGGTAGCTGTTTGATGTCAAAGACAGATGAATCCACCTCTTAGTGCTTTAGTTTCCTCTTCTGTGAAATGGGATGCACAGCAGTGTCTATCTCTTGACTGTTGTGAAGATTCATGGAACTCCATATTTAGTCCAGCACCTGTTTTATAAACACTAGCTGAAGCACCAACATGAGGAAAAAGACTGTTTACCAGCTTTGACTGAATTCTACTTCACTGTAGCACATGGCCCCCAAATATCAATGCCTCACACAGCAATCTAGCCTTAAATACAGTCTTATTCCCCCTTCTTTATATGTGGGCTTTAGCACCGACCTTGTTCGGTAGCCCCAAGGTCACTTTTGAGAATATTCTGCTGTTCGAACACAAGAGCTAATAGTGACTCATGCAATGCTAAAAGGGACACTGTTCCTTTCATCCATGCTTCATTATTTAGAGGAAGTTCCAAGACCCTGATGTCAGGGACAAGGAATATAATCAATTTACAGAGAGATAAGTAAGTGGGAACAAAGATAAAAATCTATGACAAAAGCTTATATAGATGTGAAGAGCAGAGAAGAATGAGTTAAAAAAAAAGTCAAGGCACCTGTAGATGGAGACTGTGCAGGTTAAGCAAGGAGGGATGGGAGGACAAGCTTCTTGCTGAAGAGGCATAGGCTTAGGGCCCACAATATAGCTCCCTTAAATATCAAAATTGCTTCTTCATCCCACAGATCCTGGCTTCCTGGAAACAAGACAAGCTTTTACAAGTGAGGTTCAGAGCTATGATCCTAGGAACAAAAATTGATCTTGAACTGAAATAACTTCTACTGGTCCCTTTGGCAAAATTTCAAAGCACATTCTGGGATGAATCTGGGACCATGGTATTACCTAAGCCTTCTGATTGGCAAGAGCAGAATGGGGTATGAAAGGATGGTCTTGCTCCCAAATTCTTTCCTGTTTGTACCAATTACCTTAACCTCCATTCTGTGAGCCACTGACTCAGATAACATAAAAAAATCCACCTCCCCCAGGGAACCTAAGAGGGAAATATTACTTATGAGGAAAAGATATCACATACCTGACCAAATATCCCCCATCCCATTCCATCTTCCACAAAGCCTGCCTCAGGCACCAGATGAAAGGACACTGCCACACACCTAATGCCTGGCTTCCGCAGCACCAGCCTCTGGCTCTACTGACTGCCCGTCCAGGTTGCTTCTAATAAACCTGCTTTCTTTTTTGGTCTTCTGGTTTCTTCATTTCTTCCATATCTCTAAATACTCTCCTGTTCAAAACCTAACAGGGTGGAGGTTTTGCCTTTGGAGGTTCCAAATTTATGGAGAGCAGGAAGAAACTGACTCGAAATCCTAAGGCAAAAGGTGACAGCTGTTGAGGGTCTGCAGTGGGGAAAAGGGAGCACATGATTCCAGGTGTAGCTGACAATGCTCTAGTGCTCCCAGCTGAGTCAAGGGCTATGTCTCCCAGCCCAGACTTGGAGGAGTTACTAGGAGCATGATGGGTAGCCTTGTTTCCCAAAGCTGCTTTTTCTTCCCCCAGGCTTGTCTTTCAATGAAACAGACTGGTTCCAAGAAAAGGAGCCAAAGTTCCAAATAGTGAGTTGGGGTTATAGTCTTTTTCTTTCTGAATTGGTAGTTTATTTTTGAGATGATGTCTATATTCTCCTTTTTTTTTCCTTTTTTTTTTTTTTTGATAGGTCTTGCTATATTGCCCCGGGGTAGTCCTAATCCCACGGACTCAAGTGACCCCCAGCCTCAGCCTCCCAGGTAGCTGGGATTATAGGGATTATCCGCCACTGCACCTGGCTCTCGCTATGTTGCCAGGGGTAGTCTTAAACCCGTGAACTCAAACAATCCCTGGCCTCTTTGCCTCTCGGTGCTTGGATTACAGATGCTGCCACCATACCTGGCCATCTTCTCTTTTTTGGGAAGGAAATGAGCCTTTAACACTTGAGGCAGTTCAAGCCTGTGTCAGGCAGTGTAGGCACTTTGTAATGGTTCCTGCATTTGTATGTTTTATTTTCCTTATTGAAGACCATACCCAAGATTACTCTTAAGAAGCCTGTAATATTTCTGAAAAACAGATTGAATATTTTAAATGTGCTATTCTAGACTACCTGACAGTATTTTTTTTTCCTTTTTGGTGCTGCACAGCTCTTAATTTTTTAATTTTAATTTTCAAAAATATTTAAAAGTAGAAGAATAGTAATAATAGCCTTCGGGTACCACCACCCAGCTTTCACAGTCATTTCTTTTTTCTTTTTTTTGAGACTAGGTCTCACTATTTTTGCCCATGGAACCGCAGGCTCTCATTGCCCGGGGTACCACAGACTCAAGCAATCCCCAGCCTCAGTTTCCCAGGTAACTGGGATTACAGGCGTGTGCCACCATGCCCAGCTATTTCTTTGGAACTAGGTCTCACCACAGGCCCTAGGGGGCACTCGAACCGCGATTCCTAGCCCCAGCCACTTCATAGGCTGAAGCTTACAAGCACGAGTCACCGTGCCCACCTTAACAGTCATTTCTAATGGCTTGTCTTATTTTGTTTCTGTTCCTCACATGTTGCTCAGATGCTGTGACATTTTCTCCATAACTTTTTAATAACTGAAAGAGGGTAGAGGTAGAGTGTAGTACTATTTATTTCAGAGAGAAAGTCTGGCCTAAAGTGGTTAGTGATTTGTACTCATGAAACAGGGCGACCAAAGAAAGGCTTTTCAACTTTGACTTTAACACATACAGGTCTGCTTCTCTCTCTGGAGCAGGCTACTAGCAGTTTCTTTGCAATTACCTTTAACTTTAACTGGATACACCTATGTGCCTGCTTCTCTCTACCAAGCAGGCTACACACTGTTCATTTGCATTTTCACTGTACCTGCCTACTATTTATATGCAAACATCAGCTACCAGCTTCTCTCTTTCTTTCCCTCTTTCAGACTTAAAAAGGAAAACTTAGAAACACAATTTAAACTCTTTGGGTTCTTTCCACCACCCGCAGCCTTCTCATCCAAAATACCAAATCAATGCAAGACTATCAGTGCACACTAATTTATTTCTAACAAAGTGATTTTCTAATTGCTGCAGAAAAAGCATACAAGTAAAACTCCAATTACTTAACATTTAACATTGTCCAAAACCTTTCTCAGCATTGTCCAAAGTCCCTTCCCTAGATTGCCCAAAAATCCTCAGTCTCTCAGTCCTGATCATCTCACCAAAATCAGCCAGTCAGAGTTCCTCTCCACGTGTTTGAAGACATCTTTGGGTGCGCTCCTTTGGCGTGCTCCTCCTTGTCTTCCACGCTGTCTTCTTGTCATCTTCAGGTAGCAGGAACTTGGTACGGGACCCAGCCAAGTTCACTTTCTTTTCAGGCCTAACTTTTGTACAGCCTCTTCCAGACACCAGTCAAACTCAGCAAAGCAAACTCCAACACGGAGTTCAAATATGCAAACTCCTTAACTGCATTTAGCACACATGCTGCCAGCCTGCGTCAGCCAAAGGCTGCAGGCCCCCAGGCCTTTGGCCAAGTCCACATGGCTCACCTCTTTACAAGATGGCCGATTCCCATCTCTCTTCCATCGAATCTCTCTCTCTATCCAATCTTCATTTTCCCATAGATCTCCATTTTCCCATCCGAATCCTCTTTGTCTCCACACCCTTTATATATCCTGATTTCCCGCCTTCCAGGAACCCTATCTGGACCATTTCACTTCTTCCTCCCTCCTGCATCTCCCTGAAGGGAAATTCCAACTAAGGTCATTCTCACATTTTAGCATACCTGTCCTTGAAATCTGCAATCTTAAACAGGAGACAATAGGGGGAGGGGTAGCACACCCTATCACTTAGTCATACTTATGGCAATCTATAGCAGAGTCAGGATTTGAACTCACTTTCATCTCTCAAGTTCCTGCATCTTATATTGCCTTCTCAACTCTTCTGACACATAAATGCTCATTTAAAAATGCAGGCGTGAAAGGGCAGAGAGTGGGGCACTGGGGGTGGGAAAAAATCTGAGAGTATATTTTCCAACCCTCAGGAAGGGGCCTATATTACTGGGTGTATAATTCACTTAGATAAAGTGCTTTATTTCCACTGCAATCTTCTTGTTAAAGTACCGGTCCAGGATTCCAGCAGCAACAGCACATGGGTGATGCAAAGGCAAGGGGCATTTATTTTCTGACTTAAGTCAGAGTCCAGCACTGACCTGGATCACTGATGAAGCGGCTACATCAGGCCAGTGAGGACCCCAAGGCCCAATGCGGCTCTCTTTTATCCCTTAGCGAGGGGCTTGGGGATACGCGTATCATTTGGGTTGGCTAGCAAGGGGCTTGGGGATAGTATACCATTTGGGTTGCTAGTGAGGGGCTTGCCATATAAGGGGATGTTGCTGGCTGATGGCCAATGATGCCGTATATGGTTGGCTTCTGGCTGACATGGCCCTTATGTCCATATAAGGTTGGCTCACCCACCCCTTTCCAGAGAAGTCTAACTTTTTTTCCAAAAAAAATGGCTGCTTGATATCTGCTAACAAAATGGTTATCGTTTGATATTTAACATTCTCTCCTAGAAATTTGATGTATTCTTTCCTGTGAATGGTGTGTGTGAAATTCTGCAAACCAAACTAATAAGCTTATAAATACACCATCTCTATCCTCATATTGACTACAAGTTCTTTGGAAAAATAGAAAATTAAAATCTTGGCTGGGCATGGTGGCTCGTGCCTGTAAGCTTCAGCCTATGAAGCGGCCAGGGCTAGGGATTGCGGTTCAAGTCCCGCCTGGGGCCTGTAGGAGACCCAGTTCCAAAAAAATAGCTGGGTGTGGTGGCATGCGCCTGTCATCCCAGCTACTTGGGAAGCTGAGGCTGAGGATTGCTTGAGTCTGTGGTACCCCAGGCAACGAGAGCCTGCGGTTCCACGGGCAAAAATAGTGAGACCTAGTCTCAGTAAACAAACAAACAAATAAATAAATAAAATTAAATCTTAACAATCAGAGTAATTTTTATTGTAATGGTTGAAATATTTATATTACAGTGTAGTAAAGTCATTACAAAGTGCTAACTAGCCACTAACAAAACCTCCTGGAATGCTACTGTGGAAAGCTGGATGGAAGACCCTCAAACTACTGAAAATAGAGCTACCATTCAATCCAGCAATTCTACTTCTGGGAATCTACTCAATGGACACTAAAACACTAATTCAAAAGGACACGTGTACTCCTATGTTTACTACAGCACTATTTACAATAGCTAGAATATGGAAACAACACAAATGCCCCAAAAACAGATGAATGGATCAGAAAGTTGTGGTACATGTACACAATGGACTATTATTCTGCAATCAAAAAAGACAAATGTGGTGCATTTGTGATAACATGGATGAACCTAGAAGAAATCATGCCAGCAGAAATAAGCCAGAAAGAAAAAGAGAAATACTGGATGATCTTACCTATATGCAGGATATAGGGATAACAAACAAAGGGACAAGAAAAATTCAAAACCAACAAATTGACTAGAACTAAAACATAAAGCAAAAGAGGGGGAAGTCAGGGGAAGGATGGGCATGGGAAATTGGGATGGCAGTTCACAGGTGACAGGGTGGTGGGAAAACCTTGGGGTATACAACAGTGCAATATATATATATGTATAATCAATAAAAAAGGTTAAAAACAAACAAAAAACCCTGGGCCAGACCTTTCTTGCCTAACCTTCCTGTTACTGAGCTCCCAGGCTATAGTCCTGGCCCACCAATCACCAGTGAGAAACAAACACTCCACCAAGCAGAGTCTTCCTGTCTTTAGGCAAAGGTTCCAGAGCCTTGAAACCTGAAGGCCATGAAGATGCAGGTTGCAGAAGGTCACAGACAAGAAGAGGAGGTCTGGGGCCCCTCAGTTAGATCCTACTCCCCAGGACCTCAGGCAGATTCCCCAGGAACATACCAACTGCTGTCCATGGCTCCACCTGCTGGGTATCAGAGGGATGGACCAGAGGGTCCCTGCTCCCAAATTTGTGAAGAGGCTCTTGAGACTGGTCAAGATTGAGAAAAGGACTCCACATGTGTGGGTTAGGGCAGGCAAGAAATCAGACATCATGGCAGGCATCATCTGAATTGATCCCAGGACATTATAGAAGGATCCCTCTGACTGCTGCAAGAGGAGAAGCAGAGAGAACAGTTAGGGGTTTTTTCAACCATCCAAGATAGAGTTGATGGGGTTAGGACTATAGTGGTAGCAGTGAAACAGAAGACCATGGTCAGATTCAAGACACTTTGAAGGTGGGGCCCCCAAGATTTGATGATGGATTGATTTTGAGATGGAAAAGAAAGAGAAGAATCAGTGATCTTCCAAGTTTGCCATTTTGTTTTTGCTTTTTCACCCGAAGACTCCTGAGATGGGGGAACATTGATGAGACGTTTTGGGACGAATAAATTAAAACATGAATTCAAACTTCAGTTTACTGTTTACTGTACCTATTAAGACATCCATGTTAAGCAGACCACTGGATATAAAAGGCCATAAGATAAACCAGAGACCAGCATAGGAAGAATAAATTTGAAATTCGTGAACAGATCGGTTGTATTCAAGTCAAGGAACTGGATGGGATGGATTGATTGGATCATTCAAAATTTATTGAGCCCTTTTAAAAAACCCATTCCAGTGTGGAGGGATAATTAAAAAAAAAAAAAAATATATATATATATATATATATATATATATATATATATATATATATATAGTACGTTAGAGAGCAACGCTAAGGAGAAAAATAAGGGTGAATGGAAACGAAGCTCTTTTATTTTTTTTATTTTATTTATTTTTTTTTTTTGAGACAAGGTCTCGCTGTTTTTGCTCGTGGAACCGCAGGCTCTCGTTGCCCGGGGTACCACGGACTCAAGCAATCCCCAGCCTCAGCTTCCCAGGTAGCTGGGATGACAGGCGCGCACCACCACGCCCAGCTATTTTCTGGAACTAGGTCTCGCTACGGGCCCCAGGCGGGACTCGAACCCGCGATCCCTAAGCCCCGGCCGCTTCATAGGCTGAAGCTTACAAGCACGAGCCACCGTGCCCGGCCGAAACGAAACTCTTTTAAACAGGATGATCAGGGAAGTCCTCAGAGGGAAAATGAGCCTAAATCTTGAAGAAGGTGAGGGCATGAGCCGCATTTTCACCTGAACTAGAACTCCGTGTAGAGGGAACAGCAAATACAAAGGTGCTAAGGCTGAAGCATCTCCAACAACTTATGGAAAAGCAAGAACGGTGGCGGTAGAGGAGCGAGTCCAGATGTAGTGACTGGATGTGAGTAACCAGAAGTTAACGGGAAGGGGATGGGGCAGGAGGGAAAGCAGCAGCAGCTTGTTAAAGTACTAGGAAAAAATGGCAAGTGCAGCCTTTGCCACTGCGGGAAGTTCTAGTTTCAGGTTAGCTCCGCCCCAAGCCCGCCCCGTTAAAAGCGCAAAGCCTATCGTGAAGGCCGGAACTTAAGTTCCCTGCGTTGTACCGGAAGTAGCTTTCCACCCGGGTCCATTTTACCAGCGGTCGGGTTTCCGGTAGCGGCGGCGGGAATCGGGTTTGCTGGCGGGCTTCTAGGCCTCTGAGGAGGCGAATCCGGCGGGAATCGGAGCCATCAAAACCGCCACCATGGTGAGGAGCCGCAGCCTGGCGGCGCGGGAGCTAAACTTGTTGTGGAGGGGGTTTCGTGACTGATCTGAGAGAAGGCTGTAGTTTGGAGCGGTTCCTAGCGATGAAGGCCCGGGCCGAGGTCGCTGCGTCCCCGCAGGGAAGACTCGGACCTTGGCCGTTCCTGGTGGTGGGAGGGAAAGGAATGAACTTGAGGGACGGAGGCCTGGGTCGCCCGACTGGGACGAGTGAGGAACCGCGGCCCTTCGGGCCACTTTTAGCTGTAGTTGGGACCCAGTAGGCGCTAAGTAAACTTTTACGGAATAAATGTGTGTTCGGAGTTTCGGAGAAGGCATTGCCGCAGGAGGAGTGGGTGAAATCCGTTAAGAGGCTCAGACTGGAGAGAAAGGATGTGAAGGGTCTGAGGAGATGCGGAAGGAAGCTCAAGAACCTGTGGCAGAAACTTGAGAGCCTTCCAGATCTAGTGGGTGAGAAGGAGGGGTCGGGAAGGCGGGTGAGAGTATTTGGAGGGAGATTCAACTCTTTTGTGCAGCATGAGAGGTGTGAGTATGTCCGACTTCCCAGGAATTGGGGCCACACAATGAAATGTTTTTCTTCTTGCACCGAGTTCACTTTGTGAACTTTGTAGGTGGACCGACGCATAATAATTCAGTGTGGCAACTCAAGTAACGGTAGGGGGCGGGGTCCGTGTTTTCCGGAGCGGATGATTCCTGCACTGAGTCCAAAAGCATTTGCTACACGTTTTGCAAGTGAAAATGAGGAGATGTTATAATATAAACCTGAACAACTTTAAGAGCAAACCACGAAGGTTCTAACACGATTGAAGTTTCTGGAGGGTAAAAGGGAAGAAGAGGTGGAAAATACGATGGAAAAAAATTGGTAGCAACCTGTTTACTAATGGCCTTGTGTGCTCCTTAGGCTGCTGGTACTGAGGCATGCCATTAAAGGATTTTAACCAGCAAAATGAGATGAATTTGGTTGTTTTTAGAAAGATCATACTGTTCTGTAGCTGTTATGTTTTGAGTGGATTTGAAGTAGGGAAACCTGGAGAATTGGTTAAAATAGCAGACACTAGATTCTAACACACAGCTTCCTGGCTATGAGCCTGGGCAAGCTTTCTCAGCCTCACCGGCCTTTTCTATAAAATAGGAATAATAATGGACTTGACTTTGAGGAAAATGGATGGATATTACAGTGCTCGATAAACTGTGTGTGTACCCAGTTAACTGTTGGCAAAACCAGGTGAACCTCCTAAGTGTTTCCCTAAAGGCTGGAAGCTGTGTGATAACAAGCTTATTCAAGTCTAAGGCAGACTGAACCACATAACTTGGTTCTCCAGATACACATGTTTGTAGGCTCAGAAATCTTTTCTGGCCTAAATTCCCCAGTGAACAGCAAACATAGTGATGTATGTGGAAGGCAGTACAATTAGTTAGGACTGGTCCACACCCATTAGTCTAATGAAAGGCTTATAAACAGATCGAGTACCATTTATTTAGAGAGAAATATAACTGCTAAGGGCACCCAGCAATTAAAAATTGTCTATTTTTTAAAAACTTACATCAGAAGCCAATCTGTAAAGCAGAAAAGATTGTTTGGTTAATTAAATAATTATAACAATGGCTTCCAGAAAGTTTCTTCCTAAAGGTCGTTTTGGAGACACACAAGTTCTTGATTTGGGGATTTAGTTTTCATATTTCTGATAATTTCTGACAATCCCATTCCAGCTTTTATTTTGCTGGACTTTTTAAAAGGGATGTGGGTTTTCCACAGCACTTGAGCCACACACTTCTCCACATCTGAGCAGTGGCACCTGGCTCAGTCTCTGGTATGGGTGGGTTTGATTAACTTGAAGACACCCTACTCTCTGTGGTACTACATAGAAATAAAGGCAATTGTAATATGAGAAAGGTGATTTTAGGGCAAGGGAGAATAACAGATTAGGACTGAGAACAGGCTGATTTGGGAGAATTCCTGGGGAAATGCTGTGGCAGGAAGACAACTGAAAAATCTTTTGAAAAACATGGAAAAGACCACCATGGTGGAGTTTTTAAGGTTGGGGACATGTTGGTCCAACAATACTGAGTCTTACCCCTGCTGATTTCTCTTTGCAGACTGTGGGCAAGAGCAGCAAGATGCTGCAACACATTGACTACAGGATGAGGTGCATCCTGCAAGATGGTCGGATCTTCATCGGCACCTTCAAGGCATTCGACAAGCATATGAATTTGATTCTCTGTGACTGTGATGAGTTCAGGAAGATCAAGTGAGGAGTGGGCTATGGGGGGAGGGGAATAGGAATTTGGGTGGATGGGAAATGGATTGGTGGGTGGGTCAAGTGATAGCTAGCTCGTTCCTCAGTTTGCTGTCCTACTTGAGAAGGGAGATTTAAATGGGAACAATAGACACTAAGAATTCTCCTTCCTTAGTACAAGGCTTGCTCTCTAGTTCTAGTATACATTTTTAAGGAGGAGTGCTAGGCTTTTTGTTTCTCTGACTTTGTGTGCCCCTGGGTATTGGGGTAAAGGGCTCTCATGTTCTCCCCACAGGTGTGTAAGGGGGGAGAACTTGATTTTCTGGCCTCATTGCCTATTTGTAAAGCTGTAGCCTAGAGGGCTCTCCCAGTGCAGCCTGGTCTGAAACTGCTTTAAGAAGCCTCTGACCCTCTTCAGGGTAAGTGCTCAGCTCCCCGTGTGGGTTTGGGGCCAGTGATTTTTGTTGCCTTTAATAGAAACAGTTGGAGATATTTTTCTACTTTCCTGAAATGCCATAGTTACTAGATAACCTTTGTTTCTGGCCTATTAAAAGTTGTGATCTAGCTTTTCATCCTATTTTACATTCAAGGCATTTTGAGGCCCAAAGACTTCAGGTGATTTCCATGGTTATCTAGCTTTATTTTTGCAACATGCAGTGTCCATATTATGTTGTCAGTGGTTGTGAATTCCCTTTGATTCCTTTTGGTGCTGTTTTCCTTGTGTAAATGATGTACAGGGAAAAAAAATATGATAGAGATGGTGGAGTGCCAGGTATCCATTAGTGGGACCAGCAGATCAAAGTAGAACTATTCCAAATAGTTCTCTTGCTTTCCTTAGGGAAACTACCTTTATTCTGATAGCTAAAAGGTGCTTACTAGGAAACGTTTCTTAAAAATATAGAGCAGGTAGATGAAAAAATTAAGCTATCTAGAAGGGTTTTTTGGGATATATGTGGAAGGACAGCACGTTTTCATAAGAAATATGGTTGATGAACAGGTGTTGTATTATGATTGATAATTGGTAAATCAGAAAAGAAAAAATGTTCACCCACAGAAAAGTCTGCATTAGTGTGTAAAATAGTATTGAAACAAAACATTTGTTTTTGAAAGTCAGGATGTTTTGTCTTTATTTCTAGGATGTTGGCTTTGGTTTTTCATTTACTTTTTGTTTACATTTATATTTTGTTCATCTTTTTTGATTGATGCTTGCTATTTGGAGATTTCTGTTTTTGTGCCTTGAGGACAGAGGTATAATTTCTAGGTAGTTTAAGCACTTTTCCTTTGTTTTTTGGTTTTTTTTTTTTCCCCTCTGATACGAGGCCAGGGATGGTATGATAGGCCTTTGGGGTTGTAAGTCGGGTGAGTGGAACTCACTGGACTTGAGGAATTGTTTGGGTTGCCTCCTGACACTGGTGAGGGCTTCAACGGAAGGGAGGGAAGACTTGAGTGAGGGAAGTCATTCACAGTGCTTATGGATTAAGATTGGAGCTAGGCTTTTCTGACTCTTGTCCTGTCTCTTGGTCTGTGCATACTCTTGGTATTGATGACAGGCTCTTAAGGGGTTACAGATTCAACCAGTGAAGACTATTTAAAGAAGCCATCTTAGAAAAAGCTTGTACCATTTCTCAGTCCTAAAGCAAATCTTGGAGACCCCTAGGCAGGTGACCGTGTACTTCACCCTGTTTCTAATGCTTGCTTTTTTTTCCCCCCTCCTAAACCTCTCTTTAGACCAAAGAACTCAAAACAAGCAGAAAGAGAAGAGAAGCGAGTCCTTGGCCTGGTGCTACTTCGAGGGGAGAACCTGGTCTCAATGACAGTTGAAGGGCCTCCTCCCAAAGATGTAAGTCAAGCAGAGTGTCAGTGCAAGGCCAGGAATCCTGTGGAAGTGAGGACTATTATGAATCAGTCTCTTCCTTGTGACTTAAGGTTCCTTGTGACTCCTTGCACTGTGCTCCAGGTAGCTTCTGGATTTTGTCAGCCTTTTAGAGCTAAATAAATGGAACACTAAAGAGGTTACCTTACAAATTACAAGTAGAGATAGGGAACTAGAATTTGAGAGTTTCTGACTTAAAGCCTCATCTTCTTCCTTAGTTGATTTACATAGTGAGGTAGGTGAAGAGGTACCTATAACCATCTGGGTCTTTTCTAATTGGACTGTAGAGTCATTGTCAAGCAGAATACAGTGCATTTTGTAGAGCTAGCGAGTAATAGTTAAAATATTGAACACTTGTGTGCCAAGCACTTCAGTATTTTATTTAACCCATATAACAATGGTTTAAGATAAATTATTCTTTATAAATAAGGTGGGTTTAGTTAACTTACCCATGATGTAACAGCTGGCTGGTAACAAAACTTGACTTTTGACACAAACCAATTTTAGTTCTATAAATCCCAACCCATAAATAGAATAGGCTTTAGAGAATCTGACCACGTTGATTTTCCCTTTAAGAAAGGTTTTTGCAGTTGTATACTTTAAAAAGTAATGCTATTGATTTAAAAGATTCTCTCATGTGAGTATAGGGTTACTTATTTGGGACTCTTACATTGAAACTTTTTCCCATTAG
Organism: Uropsilus gracilis; assembly: GCA_004024945.1. Classification (NCBI taxonomy): domain Eukaryota; kingdom Metazoa; phylum Chordata; class Mammalia; order Eulipotyphla; family Talpidae; genus Uropsilus; species Uropsilus gracilis. The sequence goes on along the minus strand of PVHY01002335.1, from coordinate 34,187 downwards.
CGATATATGCAAGGGATGTTATGGTTATTGTTCATAGCATATGTACCTGTTCGTAACTCTTGGCATCTATTTTCAGTAGAATTTGCTACTCTTGATGTAGCCCATTGTGCATGTCTTTGTGACAGAACACAGTTCTGCCATAGCCCTGTCCTTTGCAGATGAGGAAACAGAACCAGATAGGGATCATTTGCTACTAGGTGAGAGTCAGGGCAGAGCTGGATCTCATGTCTGATGCCAGATTAAGTCCTCTACTACAGCCTGTAAATCTGAGGAACTCTTGGCAGTGGTGTCTGAAAGTGTACTTATTATTTACTAGACTACGGGTATTTTAGCATGTTCGTTATTTTTTTTAGACTGGCATTGCCCGAGTACCACTTGCTGGAGCTGCTGGGGGCCCAGGGATTGGCAGGGCTGCTGGCAGAGGAATCCCAGCTGGTGTTCCCATGCCCCAGGCTCCTGCAGGACTTGCTGGGCCAGTCCGTGGGGTTGGTGGACCATCCCAACAGGTGAGTTGGGGGAAGGGTACCAACTTTTGGTTTAAAATAGGGGATGTTGTGTCCACGGTTTAAGAAGGTTACGGAAGGATCAGCCTCTTGATGTCAAGCTATCGTTTCATTGCCCTTTGTATGTGGTCAAGGGAAAAGGAAAACTTGCCATTGTACGTTGTTGATGCTATTAGAGATTCATAAAGAGTAAACTAGCAGCCTGTATCACCAACAAAATCTTTCCATGGCAGCATTTGAAATGTATTATTCTCTTATAAGCTTGTATTAAAAAATGAAGGTGGCTTAACTCGGGCCCCTTGGGGGAGAATTGGACATTCAAATCTGATCTCTTACAGATTGCTTCACTTTAGTCTGAGGCCATGAGTTGTAGCTTATTTAGGGCATTTGTTGTCTGCCATTTCTTTAACTGTTGGGTAAGCGAGTAGGATACTGCCTTGCATTATACTCTTTGCCTAACGCCTTTCATGTGTTCTCTTAGGTGATGACCCCACAAGGAAGAGGCACTGTGGCAGCTGCTGCAGCTGCTGCCACAGCCAGTATTGCAGGGGCTCCAACCCAATATCCACCTGGCCGTGCAGGTCCTCCCCCACCTATGGGCAGAGGGGCACCCCCTCCAGGTGAGGACCATAAAAAGAGACTTGCTAGTTGATAAAAGATGCCTGAGCTGGATTCATGATGAGACATAACTGTGACTGAAACTGATGATGAATTTGTGTAATTAAGCAGGATTACTCTGAGATCTAGCCTGGCTGACCAATCTTGGAACTAGCTGGACAAGAGCCATTGGGAGCCCTACTTTGGCTCAAATCCCAGTTTGCTAGGAGAGACTGGGAGGCTGAAATGGTCCATCTGTCTCAGAACATGGTGGAGAGCTTTGTTTCCTGTTACCTTTTCAAGACAGTTGAGTTGTATTTTTGGGGTTTTTCTTTTGTAGGCATGATGGGTCCACCTCCTGGTATGAGGCCTCCCATGGGTCCCCCAATGGGGATACCTCCTGGAAGAGGAACTCCAATGGGCATGCCCCCTCCAGGGATGCGGCCCCCTCCCCCAGGCATGAGAGGTAAGTATTGGCTTTGGCTTCCTTCCCTAGAGCAGTAGTGTTGGCTTTGGCTTCATTCCCTAGAGACTATTGGGGTGAGAATGGGCGGGAAGATTGTACTTTTGATCATACCTTTGGGACTCTTGGGCCATAAGCCTTGGGAAGAGAAGTCTTGTCCAGAAAGAGAGAACAAGCACCTCCCTCTAAGAGCAGAGCAGCGACTGTGTACTCACAGAACATAGCAGTGTCCAGCAGGGTACAGTGCATCTTGAGAAATTCCCAGTAATGGTCATGCAATTTATGCCCTTTAGTGTGACAATATCTAGTAGTTAAGAGGGGGTTCTTGGCTTGGCTATACTGTTGATAGTGGATAGCTGTTTATTCCAGTTTGAGAAATGCTGATGTAGATCAGCACTCTCATCTTATAGATGCAGAAATAGGCCCAGAGAGCGCTCATAGTTCTGACTCCCAGACCAGTGTTCTTTCCACCAAACTGCAAAGGCCTCTAAGAATAAGCATGGCCGTGCTTGGTGGTCCCCTTTATCTCTAGTTTGGGTTTTCCTTTTGCGGGTTTTGTAAGTGTAGAAACCCAGTCAGTCCCAGAGAAGCCCTGAGTTAGTAAGTAGATAGCATCCCTCTGATTGCTTCATAACTGCAGGGGGGTGGGGGGGAAGTGGGGTGGGACTGGGGCAGGGTTTGGGATTTGCGTTGCAGATCAGGCACTGACTAAACTTCTTACTTACTCTTACTTCAGGCCTTCTTTGACCCTTGGCCACAGAGTTATGGAAGTAGCTCCACAGAAGCGTGGGCCCGGTTCCCCAGGGCCACGTTACCACAGACCAGTTTGTTTGTTATGCTGTTGTTCGCGGAGTCTCACCGGATTGTCTGGTTTCCCTTACAGGGCCCCCTCCCCCGGGAATGCGCCCACCAAGGCCCTAGACTCATCTTGGCCCTCCTCAGCTCCCTGCCTGTTTCCCGTAAGGCTGTACATAGTCCTTTTATTTCCTGTGGCCTGTGAAACTAGTTTATAATAAACTCTTCAGAGAATATCTTAACTCCTGGTGTGTTCACTTTAGGGAAATCTTTGATCCTTTGAGTCAAGAGGGTTGCCTTGGAAAGATTAACCCTAATCTTAGCTGCTTCCCTTTAAAAACAAACACTACATATAAAAACAAACACTACCTATCTGCCTTCGGTTACAAAACTGGAGGACAACGAGACGCATGACTATCACACTGGATGAGATAATTACGTTGAAATAAACACATCCCATGAGGCCTGTGAACTGGTGTATCCTTTTAGGAGGGCACTCATCTAGTTTCTTGAGCAATGCTTGAGGTGATTATATTCAAAGATGAAAATTATTCCCATTGGGAGAGGAACAGTTTTGGCATAACTCCCAGGATCATAAACATACATATAACCTAGCCCCAACTTTGCAGTGATTTTATTTTCACTTTCAAAGTCTTCAGTCACTGAGCAGTATTTTAATATTTAATATATCAAACTTCAAGGATGCCAAAATCAGGTAGGTACTATTTTGTAAGTTACTGTTTAGGGGGGGATATAGTTCTAAATGCGGAGAAGTAAAGAACAGACAAGGTGTACTATGGAAGTCAAGAGTTTCTCCAGGAAAGTAATGGTGGCTCAACAAAAACACAATACCACAAATTGAATTAAAAAAAATCTCAGCAATACAGGAAAAAGGTGGTAAGTTTTAACACCACCTTTCATTATGAAAAGACCCAGCACATTGGGAGTAGGCAGCCTTCTAAACACGAGAAGGATTTGTAAAAAAACACGTAAGTAATGTACTAGTGAGACAAAGCATCAGACTCAGGAATAATAAAGACCCCCATTGCGGCTATTCAGTTTATAGTGGAAGAATAATTAGATAAGGAAATGTCTAAATTGGAAAAGAATGTAAAATTTTAAGATTACATAGGAAAAATCCCAAAGAACCCATAAGACTATTGCTGAAAAGCAGTATCTACCCCATAACCATAATCAGTAAAAGACAACAAAGTTAAGGATCCTGGGTACTCAAAAAACTTACTGAAAATGAAAATCTTAAAGGACTGTCAATATGGTTCTGTGTATACAACTACAATGGGGAAATCATAGCCATAATGGTCTTGAGAACTGTGGAAAAAATCTCATCAGACTTCTGGGCACTCTTGACTGTTTTAAAGATAACTCCTTGAGCACCAAGTGATGGGACTTCGGCAAAGAATTCTTTGAGTTTTTAAAATTTAAATTAGTGAAGTACCATTATTTTTAAACTATTTTGACAGTATAAGGTTTCTCCCCTCGAATGTCACCATACCTTTAGGAGAATTTTGGTGTACTTTGATCTGCCTAATGTCTACGTTCCAGTTTTCATAATAAGCCTGTGAACAATTCAGTTAAGCACTAAGGCTGTGGAACAAAATGAGAAAAAGACAGGTTTGAATCAAAATCTTGGTCAGACTCATGCATGCTTTCCCATGCATTCTTGTTTAAATAGTACATAAGAATTAACAATAGCAAGTAGTCAGTCTCGATACCCAGAACATTGTGCTAGCTACTGTTTATTTAAATTCTCTGTACACTTAATTTTCTAACTAGCAAATCATGGTATGACCTTTTTTAAATTTTTATTTTTTTGTGACTAGGTCTCACTATGTTGCCTGGGGAACTGCAGCCTTATGTTGCCCAGGGTACTGTGGACTCAAGCACTCCCCAACCTCAGCTTCCCAGTTAGCTGGGATTATAGGCACGCACCACCACACCCAGCTATTTTTCGGTACTAGGGTTCGCTATGTTGCCCTGGCAGGTCTCAAACCCACAGACTCAAGCATTTCCTTGTCCCGGCTTCGCTCCATTGGCTGTGATTAAAGTCATGCGCCACTGTGCCTGGCCCTCACTATGTTTTTACATAAACACTATATTTCGATAAAAAGGTAAAGGATGTAAATGCTAAGTGTTCCTAAAACTTGTCAATGTTTCTAGTTGGGCAGCTGAAAAAAATTTTTCATTTCAAAGGAGGGATTTGTTTTTACTTTTACGGAATTTCACTGTTGACCTTTTAGAAACTCAAATATTAAACCATATCAATGCATTACATAAAATTACCTACAAAATACGTACATTTTAAAAATGAAAAATGGTGAATAATGAGTATATTTAAAAAAACTCCACTAGGAGGCAGCATTGCTCTGTCAGGAGGAAGGACGTGGCAAATGAATGAAGGACGTTGGCTCTGTTTTATGAACAGGTGCTGGGACAGAGTTATCTTTTTTCATTTTCTGTGTTTTAATTTTCTACAAAGACCTATACAGAGATAAAATACTCTCTATTTAAGACAATGTTAAGCCCTGCCCCTCTTTAGCTGTGGGGCCATGCCTCTGTATACTTGATTTTTCTTTCTTTCTTTTTTTTTTTTTTTTTGAGACTAGGTCTCGCTATTTTTTCCCATGGAACCATAGGCTCATGTTGCCTGGGGTACCACAGACTCAGCAATCCCCAGCCTCAGCTTCCCAGGTAGTTGGGATTACAGGCGTGCGCCACCACACCTAGTTACATTTTTTTGGAAGTAGGTCTCACTATGTGCCCCAGGCGAGACTCAAACCGCGATCCCTAGCCCCAGCCGATCCCTAGCCCCAGCCGCTTCATAGACTGAAGCTTACTGGCACAAGTCACTGCGCCCGGCTTGTATACATGATTGCTAAGGAAAAGGGGGATTACATTTAATATATTGATAGAGGCCAGATAGTCTAATTGTGTTATCCTGTACTCTAAACAACAGCATATACAGATGCCTGTTTCTCACAGTCTTGCCACAATGTTAACAGTGTATTGTTAACATTGGTAGATTTCCAATCTTATAAATAGTACATCATGCTTTAATTTGAATGTATTTAGTTATAAGGGAATTGCTTTCATATATTTCAAAGCAATTTATTTGTTTTTTAAATTATTAATTTTATTTTACATTGTTGTTGTATTTGTTTTTTGATAGACTCCTTCCCCAACTCAAATATTCCTCCCATCTTGTCTCGCTGCTTTGTTACTGAATGAGTGATAATTTTACAGAACTCTCAAGTTTCCTCATCTATAAAATGGGGGTGTATCTTATTGGCTCATGGGGGACAGAACTGACTCCCCCACTCAAATTTGGTTTGATACCCAAATCTGATGATTCTACACCTGCATCAAGAAGGTATGAAACATTTATTATTGAGAAATGAGACTTTTGGAGAAGGCAGAGCAGGCCCTGAAATAGGTACAAAAAAGTGACTTCAAAGCAAGGAGTCACTGACTTAGAGGGTGGGGCTATAGTGAGGGTTCCACAAAAGGTGAATTGCCCACAGGTGCTGGGGGGTGGTTTGGGAGGAGGTCTGAAGGGTGGGTGAAGTCTTTCTTAATGGCCAGCCCAGATGTGGACCAAGAAGACAGATGGGTGAGTGGCTTGACAGCTGCCAGCTTTTTGAACATGAAGTCAGCTGTCTCCCCCATTGTTCTTGAGTTAGAGTTGTCAGCAATGTTATAAGTACCTGTATTTCCACAATAGCCTCACATGCTCTTCAATATCAGCATCATGCGTCAGTACCGAGTCCAACTTTATTATGGGGTGGTAGATTGTCTTAAATGAGATAGTGACCCTAACAAGGAAAGTAGTTAAAAAGATATTTGCCATTATTATTGTTGCTCATGAGTCAGTTATAACTTTTCCTTTGACTATAACCGTAGAGTAGTTTTATATATCATATGGTTATTTGTCTTTGTTCTCGCTGGGCCAGGTATCATTCTCTGAATAGAAAGAACATGCTCATTTCCAGAATGCCTCAAACTGGGATCCATGTGCAGTGCTGAATGCTTCATATATGTTACCTTAGGGAATCCTAACTGACATGCATGAAAGGGGGTCCCTTTCAGGGTAGGATGGAGAGGTTGATTGGTAAAGCTGAACATTTGCATATGCTGTGACCCAGAAATTCCACCTCTAGATATATACGCAACAGAATGCTGACATTTGTTCACAAAAAGACATGTACAAGAATATCTGTAGCAACTCGAATTCATATTAGCCCTGCACTGGAAACCACCCAAATACCCATCAATAGTAAATCAGAGAAACTAGTACATTCACACACCGGACACTACACATCAAAAGACCCACAGTCACACATAGCAATGTGGATGAAACTTCCACACAAACTGTCGAGTGACAAAGCCAAAAACCAAACACAGAATATATACTGTGTAATTCCGCTCAAATAAAGCATGACAATGGTTTAAAATAATGGGTATCTGGTCATGTTCTATTTTTTTATTTGGGTGCTGGTTACCTGGGTGGTTTTAGTTTGTGAAAATTTAACAAAGCACACACTGTTTTTGGATGGTGTGTATGTTAAGCCCCTATAAAAATTTGAAAAATTATTGAGGGAAACCTAAAAGGAAATTTACCATCATGTTAACTATGGAAATGTCTGAGTGAGGAGACTCAGTGTTTTCCCTTCCCTTTGAGTACGGTCCTGATATACTACAAACCATTCTTTCCATTTTTATTGAATGCCTACTCTATACTGGGCACTGTACTGTCAGTGCTGTTGGGTATACCAGGGAGAACAAAACAGAGTTCATTGTATATGATGAGTTTACCTTCTGGAGAGGTTGGTTAGGTTGATAGATGGGCAATAAATAGTAAACATGCAAATAAGTTATGTCAAACTGTAATAATTGCCCATGAGAAAAGCAAGCTAGGAAGAGAGAGCTAGAATGTATTATAAGTGTGCTGCCATTAGCATAGTCAGAAAAAGCCCTATATTTACAGAGCAATTTGAGCAGAAGTCAGTTAAATGTGAGGGAGCGAGCCATACAGCTGTGATTGGGGCTTGAGAAAAAAGGTTCTAGAGAGAATATTTGGAAACAGCAAAGGCATAGAGGTAGGATGAATTTTTTTCAAGAATATCAAGAAGATTGTAGAGCCAGTTACCAATTTATTACTCCTCAGCTCCAAATCTACCTTTCAATGGCCTGCATCTAGACTCAGACCATGGTCAGCTAGTGTAATGTTAAAGTTTGTCGATAGAGGGCGCTGGAGAGATTCCAGGAGAGAGGACAGTCTTTTCTGATACATGTGTGCTCTTAGCAAGCTTCTGCATGATGCACAGTTTTCCTGGGGCCAGCTCCATAGTCTTTTCTGCACCAGGCTTCTGCAGGGAAAAGCGTCTTTTGCACTGACTCCTGCAATGCAGAATGACCATTAGCGCCTGGCACCTGCCCCCCATGGTTTTGTGATAGTTTTGATGGTTTTGTGATAGTTTTGATAGTTTTGCTCCTCGTGAATGGCTACGTGGGCAACCCAAAGGGCAGATTTCCAGCAGCATCCATGAATGAGGTAGCAAAGTGACCTCTCTGCAGTGTGGCGAGCATGCCATCCCCAACAGACTGGCTTTTAGTCTTATTGGGAGCATGTTCTTCCTTCTCTATCCCAGCCGAAGGGAGGGTAACTGCTCCTTAAATATGACATTTCTGGTTTTTTTTTTTTTGAGTCTTCTTTGTTTCTTATGCTAACTCCCCATTATTTTAGTCCCTGTTACAGTCAATAAGTCTTTCTAATAAGCTCTCTCCACACAGCTGACTGCATGGTTTCTGTCTAATGAGCAGACCCTGGTTGATTCAGCCACTCTGACGCTGAGTGGGTGAGTACAAGGATAGCAGCGGATGAAGTTGGGGGCTGCTGGGGTGCTGTGAGAGACATTTGCTTTCACTGTCAGAAGGGCACCACTCAAGGGAATTTGAGCAAAGGAGTCATCTGATGTGACTTAGATCTTGGAAGGCTTCCTCTGGCTGCCTAGAGAAGGAGCAGGGGAAGGCAGGAGCAGAAGCAGGGCAATCAGCAAGGAGGCTGCTATAATTTAAAAAGAAAGAAAGAAAGAAAGAAAGAAAGAAAGAAAGAAAGAAAGAAAGAAAGAAAGAAAGAGAGAGAAAGAAAGAGAAAGGAAGAAAGAAACCACTGTGGTCACTTGGGTCAGCATGGGATGGGTGGTGGTGGTGGGATTCTGGGTCTCTCTTGAAGAAAGAACTGACAGCATTTCCAATTGAATTCAACGAGGTGAGAGAAAAACAGGTGTAAATAAGGATCCCAAGGATTTTGAACTTAAAATCTAAGAAGGGAGTTAACACTTAGCTCCCAAGAGTTAAGTGAGAGGAGACAGGAATCAGGAATTCAGCTTTGGGGCGAGTTACGTTAGAAGCACTACTTAGGCTAGTACCAACCCCAGCAAGGACACTGGGACTCATGGCACATTATCAGGAGAGAGGCAAGCATAAGGACTGCAGTACACTGCAGTACACTGAAAGGGGCTGACATTTTGGGAGAAGAGTTCAGAACATTTTACATGCCAGGGATGTTGCTGAAAACAAAAGCAATGCCAAGCGGCCAGCAATCAGAGAAGGACAGTACAACTAACCTAACGTTCCTCTACCAGCTCAGGCAAGCAACAAGACAGTAACAAGAACTGTGACAATAAGTCAGGGTAGGTTTAATAAGCCCTTACTTATCCCTGGTGATCTGGAAAGCTGTGTTTAGGTCCAAAGTTGTGAACACTTAAGGAGAAAACAGAAACAATAGCCAAGTAATGATCCCTCCCTGACTGAACATGAGGTGTCATGAACAATGAGCACATAAGATGGCGCCCACTTGTTAACTGTTGGAACTTAGGATGCATTTCCGAAACCACCCACAGATTCGTCAGCAAAGAGGGAAGCCTGACAGACTCGGGGTGCATAAGCACTACCACAGCCTGACTAATCGTACTAACCCAGGGGTGACCTCTAGGAAGTCAGTCTTAAAAAGAATGAACGAACCCTAACTGGAGACATCTGCCAACATACAATTCAAGGCCAACAGACTCTACAGCATTAGTCCTGGTAAACAAATCCGGGCTATACATAGACAAAGATCAGCAGTAACAACCACCCTTCCCTGGGAATCAGAATTTAGATTCCCAGAATTTAGATAACAAATTACTATATTAAAGGCCCAGTTTTCAGCAAAACAAGCTCCAGCTTCACTCACTGTAGTGCAAGCATCCCATTCCAGGTAGGTTCATCGTCGGTTCTAGGAGTTCAAGGAGAAAGTTGGAGCCCTTGGTGGATTTTACAGGCTTTACTGCTCTCAAGCAACCAGATACACAGGCACATCAGGGAGATCAGGCAGCTGGGACTGGGGGACTGGGAGGCAGGAGAGTCAGCCCCCCAGGAATCTTCATTCTTTGTCTGGGCTCTCCCTGAGTTCTCTTTGCATTCTCCTCACACTCTTATTTTCTGGCTTTCTCCTCGTGCTCACCCCTTTATCGCTCCCTCCTAGGTCAAGTGTGCCCATTTACACATGCACACACCCACGGGGCTAGAGAGAAGGCACAATACCACAGGTATTGGTCACAGAGGCTAATGGTGGAAAAAGCCAGACCAACTCATTTACCCCACACTCACATATACACATATATGCACACAAAGTAGGAATGCAGACCCACATACAGAGAAAAGTACTCCATGCATGAAGTCTCATGGGCACTGGTGTTAACCTTTGTTAAGTAAGACTTCAAAGCACTGTTATAAACATGTTGGTCTAATTATAGACCATCCCAACCACCACTACCACCGCCACCACAAATTCTCAAGCACGTACTGAACATTGTTGGGAATAGAGTATATTCTAGGTTAAAAAAAAATCTTAGTCCATTTTTAAAATTAAACTTTATTTTGAGATAACTGTAGATTCACACAGAGTTTCAAGAAAAAATAGAGAGGTCCATGTATACTTTATTCAACTTGTGCCAATGTTAACATTTTGCAAAACTATAGTGCATTATCACACTCAGCCAAGATATCACAACCAACTCATGTTTGTCACAGGAAAGAACATTCTATCACAAGGACACTCCTGCATCCTGATGCTCTTTAACACTCATATTCACTTTCACCTGCACTTCCTCCTTAACCTCAGGCAACCACTAGTTTGTTCTCCATTTCCATGATTTTGTCATTTCCAGAATGTTATATTCTGGGTATCTGGAGAATACAAAATCAACAATTTGAAGCATTCTGTACATCACAGCATTATTTATGGCAGCATTATTTACAGTGGCTAAGAAATGGAAACAACTCAAGTGCTCACTCATTGGCGGATAAAGATGTGGTATACGTGCACAATGAAGTATTCAACTATTAGGAAAGACTAAATTTTGCCATTTGCAGCAAAATGGAAGGAAACAGAGGGGATTATGCAAAGCAAAATTAGAAAGATAAAGACTATTGGATGATTTCATCTATATGAGCAATATGAGGAAGCTAAAGACGACCAACAGACAAGACAAAATAAAAATAAATCAAAGACTGATGAGATTAACAGAAGTTGGGAGGATGGGGGGTGAGAACCAAGGGTAAAGGGGGTAAAGTGGATGGTGGTGTGTGTTTAGTTTAGTTTTTTTTTTTTTTTAAGAATTATATAACTGGAATCATAAATTATATGACTAAGGATTGCATTTTCCGTACTGGATATAATTCCATGAAGATTACTCCAGGTGTTGTGTTATTCATTAGTCTTTTCCTTTTTATTACTGGTAGTATTCTATAGAATGAATAGAACACAGTTTATTTGCCATTTGAAGGATGTCTAAGGTGTTTCTAGTTTCTTGGCCACTTAAATAAGGCTGCTATAACCATCTGTCCATAGGTTTTTGTGTGGACATACTTCATTTTCTGAGATTAATACCCAAGATTGCAATCACTGATATATATATTTATAGATTTTTTTCTTTTAAAGAAATTGCAAACTATCTTCCAGAGTGGCTGTAACATTTTAAATTTATACCAATGACTTAAGAGTGATCAAATTTTTCTAGATTCTTGCCAGTAGTTGGCAGTCACTTAAATTTTTTAGTCACTGTTTGTTTTTAGTGTTACGATTTTAATTTGCATTTCCCTAATGGATAATATATTGAACATCTTTCACATGTGTTTGCCATCTGTATATCCTCTTCATGAAAAGCTTCTTGTTTTGAGCATTTTCTTAATTATTTTTACTGTTCAATTTTGAGACTTTGTATAATCTAGATACTACTTATTTGTCAGATATGTGGTTTGCAAACATTTTCTTCTAACATGTAGATTGTCTTTTCATTATTTTAACAAGATCTTTTGCAGATCAAAAAGTTTGATTTTTGATGAATTCTAATTTTATCAAATTTTCTTATTGGATTTTTAATAAGCATTGCATTGACCATGTCTATTGGGAGAATTGATTTCTTGGCAATGATGATTCTTCCAATTCATGGATATTGTGAGTCTCCTCATTGGTTTAGATCTTCTTTGATCTCTCTCATCAGCCTTTCATAGTGTTTAGCCTATAAAGTCATAGTTGCTTTGTTAGATTTAAGCAAAGGGGGATGGAGAAGAAATCAAGAACAGAATAGAGTGAACACTAAGGGGCAGATTAGACATAGGCAAATATGGGAATCCACGTGTCTTCAGAAGGTCAAGCAGAAGGAGGCAGTATGACAGATTGTACATTTTCAAAAATATTTACAGCAATATTTCCAGTCCTACACACTCTTACATAGTCTTTCCACTTATTGTGAATTAGATCCATTTTCCCATCTGTTGAAACTGAGAAGAACATTGTAATTGCCTTGATGAACAGAATGTGGCAACTGTAACACTGGGTAACTTCACCCATCAGTCAGAACAGCAATATGGCTTCCATCTGACTCTTTAATGAGATACTTGCCTTTGCAACTGGCCACCATGTCGTGAGGAAGCCAGGTCATGTGGGGCGGTAGTAGACTGGTGTTCTGTCCAAATGCCACTGTTGACTCAGTCAACAGCCAGCACGGACCACCAGAAATGTGAATAAAGAAGGCTTCAGAAGGCCCAGTCCTATTTTGAGAGACCACATCTTTGTTCCTGCCCACACTGCAGATTCACGACCAAAATAACTCAGGCCGTTATTTTAAGTTATGGGCTGCTTTGTTAGACAGCCATTGGTAACTGGAACCACAGCAACTTCAGCAAAAATTGACACTTCTCAGGGCTTTACCAACCATTGCCACCTATGGAGCCCACTGAATATCCTTCATCCTGACCTCTTAAGAGTCAAAGTCCCTAAAGAGAGCACATGGCTGTTGAGTCAACATGCTTGGCCATGCTCATGCCAGAAAGCAAGCTGAGGAAGAAGGGCACCTGCCCCATGAGACTGTGTGGGAAAGATGACTTCCCATAAGTGCTCCTGGAGAGTACCAGACTGACACATCTTTCTTCTGCCCAGAACAATCGCTCTTCCACTCCTTACTAAATGACCCCCAGTCTCCATTTCAGAAAGTTTTCAGAGAAAATCTGCAAGAGTAGAGCTTGAGGAAGATGTGCAGTCGGTACTTGCTGAAAGAATGGAAGACATGGGCCACTGCAGGAGAGACCATCTCAGAGGATGTGGAGCTTCCCTGCTGAAAGGAACATTCCTTGTTACCAAGAGTGGGGTCACCTCTTATTCTGGGTGTAGGTGCGTATCAGAATTCTTCTTGTTTTTCGGCAGAAGTATAAGCAGTGAAGTGAACACATGATGGTGGGAAGAGGGTATGACTCCAGCGACACCCTTTTACATCCACTCCTTGAGAAATGGATGGTGAATGTGGACCCTCAGTCTGACAGCTAGAACTTGGGCAGGGTTCACCACACTTTTCATATTTTGCCCAAGTACATCAAAGGGAGGGGAGGTAAACCCAGACCTCTGTTCCCGAGTGACAGATTGTGCTTCTGCAGTGACATCAAGGGGGTACATTGGCTCTGATTTGAGAAGCTTGGATCTCAGAGATATTCAAGGCCTAGAATTCAATCTGGCTGGGGTCATAGTGAGAGCAGGAGTCAGCCTGAGGATAAGTGGGGCTCAGAGGGACTGGAGACTCAATCAGGTGTCAGAGTGGAGTGCAATCTGAGGTGAGCACTTAGTTGGAGGTTGGGGCGAGGACTCAGCCTGGGACAGATCCCAGCCCAGGGCTGGCGGTAAGTCACACCTGAGCTGAGGTAGAAGCCAGGGTTCAGTGAGGGTGAGGGTTAGGATTCCTTCTAACACTGAGATTGTGACCCTGACTGGATCGTCATGACCGAGTCATGCTCTCAGCGGGGTCATGGCCACCAGCTGAAACGTGACATGAGTTTCTGTGTGGGGCCTGCTCAGGGCTTAGCCTCAGCTCAGGTCTGGGCTTGGTCCTGAGCTGGGGTGCAGCCTGGTGTCAGAACGAGAAGCTACTGTGTCAGCACCTGGCTCTGCCGCAGGGTTTGCCAAGCACAACGTGTGGGTCAAACCTGGCTGACTGCCCACTTTTGTAAATAAAGTTTTATTACAACACTTCCATGCCCATTCACTTACACGCAGTCTATGGCTGCTTTCATGCCACGGCAGGAGTGGAGTGTTGGAGCAGAGACTTTAACCTGCAAAGCCTAAAATATTTACTCGCTCGTGCCTGATAGTAAAAGCTCATCACCCTCCACCCTCTTCTAAAGACTTGGAGGGTGTCCCCTTCTCCCATGACCACCAGCATGTGAAAACCCAGAGACTGACTGAACTCAGAGTCCAGAGCCTCTGCAAAGGTCAGGGCATTTAAGAGACAAGGGAAGTAGCAGGAGGCCTATGCTGCAGGGGGAGCCCTGCTGTTGGCATCCTCTGAGTCCCATGGTCAGCCAACGCTGAGGCTTTGCTTGGTCTTGAATGACCTGTTCTGCCCTTCTCCTGTAAGGTCACTGTCAGGGTGTGGCTCTGCTGACTGAAAAGCAACCCCTCCTGTGCATCTTTCCTTGCCACTGCCAAGGCTGCACTGCCAAGCTCGGCCTCCTTTGGGTTGTCTTTCTCTTAAAGTTTCTTTGGCCCCCACCTCATCCAGGGTGCCCTGATTGGCTGTTGGCCTCTGCTTCCAAGGAGGGCTGGACTAACCTGTGGGGCCAGTTTCACCCCAGTAATGTGCCAGCTCAGCTGAGGTGAGAGGTGCCAAGGGCAAGGGGGTTGAACTGGAGAGAAGATACATGGCAGGACGCTCATCACCTTCAGCTACTTTCCCTGTCCCCCCTCCTGACCCTGCCACACACACACACACACACACACACACACACACACATACACGCACGCACGCACGCACGCACGCACGCGCGCGCGGAGGTCACTGTAGCTCCAGAGGGGCTCATGAGTAGATGCTGGCTGCATTGTGGTTCTATTCCTCTCTCTGCCCCTCCCACCTTCTCCCCCCTTCCACAGCATGAGATTCCCAGGTCATTCCTCAATCCACATCTGGCACCACTAACTGCATCTTGGAATCAGTTTCCCAGAAGGCTCAACCTTCCCCAGCTGAGCCTGGGGAAGTCCGGCAGCCACATTTGCTGGAAAAATAAAGCATCTGGGCCACCACCAGGGGGATCACCTGGGAGGACACGTGGGGCCTCCCTGCTGAAAGGACTGTTCTCTTGCTGAGAGAGCTGCCCCCCTGCAGCTTCATCACTGTCTCCAGCTACCCCTTCCCGCTGCTCCATCCCAAGGAAGTGGCTGCCTGTCTGAACTTCCAGCTGCCCCTTTTATGTGGAATGAACCATAAAAGCTGTGATTGGAAAGGGGGGTCCTGGAGCCAAGGGCCTGGCGGATCAAATCATCTGGGCTCTGCAAGCTGTTCCTGTGCTCTGTAGACTCATCCGAGAAATTCCTGCACCGACGCCTGGGCCACAAGTTCATCCATCAAGCCCTGCCTGTCCGTCCACTTGGCCCCTGTCTGCAAAGACCTATGACATCAATTATTCCCACTTGATTTGTATCCGGGAGGTCTCTCACTGCAGATGAACCTGTTTGCTGTGTTCAGATGACTCGAATCATGGGATTCATGACAGTTCCTTTGTGTGTCTAGGACATTTCCCAGCTGACTCTCGTATTCCGTGTAGTTATCTTCCTTTTTTTTTTTTTTTTTTGAGACTAGGTCTCACTATTTGCCCATGGAACCGAAGGCTCACGTCACCCGGGGTACCACGGACTCAAGCAATCCCCAGCCTCAGCTTCCCAGGTAGCTGGGATTACAGGCGCGCACCACCACGCCCAGCTATTTTTTGGAACTAGGTCTCACTATGTTGCCCCGAGCAGGACTCGAACCATGATCCCTAGCCCCAGCCGCTTCATAGGCTGAAGCTTATAGGCACAAGGCACTGTGCCCGGCTTTCGTGTAGTTATCTTTAGGGCATGGTGGTCTCCACACTGGTCCTCGTCCCAGGAGTCTCAGTCTTGTTTGGACACTAAGTGTGACTATGTGTGGTGTAAACTGCTGAGGGTGTTCACAGTTCTCACACTGACCTGACTCCGAAGCATGTGGCTCACTTGACCACAGCATGTGGGTTCCGTCCACTGCCACCTGGCCAGTTCTGGGGCTCACCTAATGTGCCCCAGGTTTGAGGGCTCCCTCTCCATCTTCAGCTTCTACATGGAGCGGCAGCCTCCCCAGATGCTGGGCTTGTTCTCCATCGAGGGAAAATCTCCATGACTTCAAATCTAACGCTCTTTAAGGACATGACTTTGGGGGCAAACAGGAATGGTGCAAATGCTGCGCGTGGGCTCCAAGCTCTGCCTCTAGCTCACCTGAGGCCAGGGCCGAGGGTCTTCCCTCTGCATAGCCAGAAGGCGAGGGAAGGTTAGGTTTCAGTTGCAACACTTCTGGGTCCTCTGGTAGAGGTGGTGGCAGATTTTCCAGTCTGGATGTGGTCAGAGCATCGTGGAGCTGAGAGAGGGGTCAGCTAGGATGATGAATAGGCCGACAGGAGTGGCAGTGCTAGGTGGGCTGGGATTTCATTGAGCTTGGCTATGTCAGCCTCCAAGCCACGAGGAAATAAGTGTGGTAGAGGCTGCCTTTGTCATCCATTGTTGCCAGAAAGCTTAAGGAATACTGAATCTACACCTCATTTTATAGATGGGGAAACTGAGACCCAGGAGGGGAGGGGACTTGCCAACATTTACAGAGTGGGACAGAAGCTGAAGCAGAACCGGACCCCAGAACTCCTGGATCGCACATGGGAGGAGGAAAGAGATGGACAGGAGGGCAACAGGGTCCATCTCCTCCCTTCTTAGCCCTTCACAGCCTGTTACTTGGCTGTGGCCACGTGGATGATCACAAAGCCCTTGATGTCTGGGAAGTGGGGGCTGACGAGGTCCACCTGTAGCTGCCTGGGGCCACTCTTGGAAGGAGTGATGTTGAACTGGACTGAGGCTCTCTCCTGGGGCTCCATGCTGGGCACTCTGGGGAGAGGAGGTAGAAGAAAGGTAGGTTATTAACTTCTCGCCTTCCTAAGGCTGCCCTATCTGTCCAGGACCTTCCAGGGCCCTTGATATTCAAGCCTTGTCAACATACTTCCAGCTTGATTTGCTTTTCACCACTTTCTGCTCATTCGAGCTGTAGGACTAGTCTCCCTGTGCCCTGAGCATTCCTCACACTTCTCTTGACTTCTGTCTTTGTGAGGATGACCTTCTGATTCTAACCATAACTGAGAAGCTGACCAAGTTTCTCTTCTTTCCAGGAGACCTTCTCTTGACCACATCACAAGAACTCTGAATCAGAAGTCCTCATACTCTGGCTACCTGAACAGCTCCTTCATTCATCATTTAAGGTTCAGTTCCAATATCTGCTCCAGTGGGGAATCTCTGGTCCCACCCTTCCCCCATCTGACTGCGGCCTCTGACCACTCAGATCTTGAGGATGTAGCCTTAAATTGCACAGATCACACTGTCGTCATTTGAGGGGTCATGTCTCAGAAAGCCCTTCTCTAACCAGAAGTCTATTAATTCATCTTGAGTTTTCAACAGCTCACATGTGACTTGCAGCAAAGGTCAGTATGATCAAGGACCATATGAGTGAGTAAGTGATTAAGAATGAAAAAGTAAATAAATGCATGCATGAATGAATGGAATACGTGTGAATGAATGTATGAATGCGTGAATGAGCACCTTAAAGAAAGGCTGAGTAATCGAATGAACCAGTCAAAGCTGAGTTGAGTGAAGGAATGAAGAATGAGTGAATAAAACCATGAAAAAAGGGGTCAATGAATGAATAAGAGAGCAAATGAATAAGGTGAGTGAAAATACTTAAAGGAGTGAAAATATGAATGAATGAGTAGATGAGTTACGTGACTGTGTAAGTTGATTAAATAAATGAAGAAATGAATCAATGAATGAAGGGTGATATGTCTACACAGACTGGTTCTGGGTTCCAGAGATTCTGGGGCTCAGAATCTGTCCTGCATCCCTCTAACTTACCCTCTATATGGTATCTTCTTATAAGGACAGCAGCCCCCAGCCCCAGGATGGCACTTACTTGATGCTGAGCTGCCCTTGGAGAAGGCCACTGCCCTCCACCATCAGCACACAGTCCTCCACTTTCTCAAAGAGGGGGTTGACTACCAGCACTTCCACCACAACTGCTACTCCCACTGTGGCTGGGGTCAAAACCTGGAAGGGCAACACCCATAAGTCATCCTTCCATCTCCTCATACCCCCATGAGAAACCCTTGGTCCTTGCTGAGATGTTACTCACGCTTACCCCATTTCCACATGCCTCATTACTGAGCCCCGTCATCACACCCCTCTCCCTACATCCACACCACTTCTCCCCATTGACAGAGAGCTGAAGCTGGAGTAAAAGCATAACTCCCCAGCTTCTGATGCCCTCTTCCAGCTCTGACAGGCTTTCTAGGGACAGGTGTTGGGTGCAGACAGGAGTCACCTTGATGGTGATGAAGTCCTCCAGGGTAATGTCCTTCTCTACCAGGAGCTTCTCTCCTTTGGTGACATGGCACATGGCAGCCATCAGGATCTTCTTGTCCTCTGTTAGGTCTTCCTTATATTGAGAGTAAGGTATTGCAATTGAGATCTTTTTCTCTGGAAGGGAATATAGAGATTGGAGTTGGAGGTATGAGGGTTTTTTTGTGTGTGTGTTTGTTGTTGTTGTCATGGTGCTCAGAGGAGGAAAAAAAGGCTCAATTCAGAATTATACTCTCTGGTTTTTGCAACCAGCCCGAGATAGGCATTATTATAATCCTTTCATAAAGAAAGCTAGATACAGAGAATAATTTCTTGTCCAGTGTCACACAGCAAGTAAATCAATGAGCCAAGATGAGTACTGAGTGAAAGTCAGGCCAGTCAGATAATACGACACCAGTCTGTCTCTCCAAGAGCTCTCGGAGATCTCTACCTTAAAATTTCCTCATAACTCAAGATGGAAAATTCTCAGTCCATTAAACATTCACCCCATTAGGAATTTACTTATTGCTTATTGAGCACTTAATATGTCCTATTCATCACTGAAGGAGAATAATACCAGAGGACTGACATCACACAACTTCAAAGCTGACTATAAAACTCCAGCAGTAAAAATAGTGTCATGTTGGTGAAGAGTAGACAAATGCATCACTGAAACAAAACAGAGCTCCAAAGAAATTCAGACGCAAACAGTCAACTGATCGTTGACAAAAGAGCAAAGGGAATGATAAGGGGAAAGGACAGTCTTCAATAAATGGTGCTAGAATAATTGGATATTCACATACAAAAAAATAAAAGTATGTTCTTTAGCTTTCACCAACTGAGCTGAAAACTTCTATCCACAGACCTCAAACCCTTTACAAAAATGAACTAAAAATAGATGATAAGCCTAAGTATAAAATGCAAAACTGTACAGTTCCTGGATGACAGAGGTGAAGACCCAGATGATCTTGATATGGTGGTGACTTTTTAAATACAACACCAAAGGTGTGATCCACAAAAGAAAAAAATAAGTTTACTTCATTCAAATGGAAACCTTCTGCTCTATGAAAGGCACTGTCAAGAAGATGCGAAGACAAGTCACAGGTGGGGAGGAAATATTTGTAAAGGAAATATCCAGTGAAGGGTTGTTATTCAAAATAGATGAAGAACTCTTAGAATGCAAGAGTAAGAAAATGAGTAATGCAATTGAAAAATGGGGGAAAAAACCGAACAGACAGTTCATGAAAAGAAGCTCGACTTCAATGCCATGGAACTGCAGATGAAAACGCGACACTGCTGCACACTTAGGAGGATGGCAAACATCTCAAACTCTGACGGCACCAAGTGCTGGTGAGGACAGGCTGCAACAAGATGCAACCTCTTTGGATGGTGGGAGTGAGAAAGGGGACAGCCTTTCGGAGACTCTCTACACTTTCTTAGAAAACGAAACGTGTTGTCATCAAACCATCAGCAATCATGTTCCTCCGCTGCCACAAGGGAGCCGAAAACTTCCATTCACACAAAAAGCTGCACATGGATGTTTATTCATAATCACCCCGACTTGGCAGCAGCCTTGAGGAGGTGAATGAATAAATCAGCGGTGGTACAGTTATATACTGGAATACTATTCAGTGCTAAAAAGAAGCAGTTACCAAGTCACGCCAAACCATGGAGGAATCTTAAGGACTATTTCTATGTGAAGGAAGTCAATCTGAAAAGACTTCACGAGGATGACTCCAACTACATGATATTTATGAAAAGGCAAAACTGTGGAGACAGTGGGAAGATCAGCAGTTGCCAGGGTTAGCAAAGGGGGAGGGAGCCATGAATAAAGAACAGGCAATTTAAGAGCAGCAAAACAGTGTTGCATAATATGCTAATGGTAAATGTATCCGGTTCTCAAAACCCATAGAATGTACGCTAGAGTGGCCCCTGAGGTCAAGCCTGGACTTCTGCTAAAATAAGCATGCTGGGTTAGCCCTTTTGCCGTAACAAGCGCACAACCTCGGTACAAGATGTTATACTCAGGGGATGGGGGAGTTGTGAGGGGCATATGAGATGCACAGCTCGATATTTCTCTAAACCAAAACTGCTTAAAACATCTATTAATTTAAAATTATAAATTTTAATATCAAAATATGTATTTTAAGAATCATACCATTCAGCTTAGTAATTCCATTTTGGGGACTCTTGTAACCAAACAGTAAAAGATACAGACTAGGAAGTGATTTTTTTTTTTTTGCACCAAGATGTCTACTCTGTGATTTTTAATAACAATAAGCTAATAACCACCCAAAAGACAAAAAATAAAATAAATCACCATATATTTATTTAAAGATTATGCACATCTATTAAAATGTTAATGAAGAGTTTATAAAAATATTTAAATTACAATGTAATATGGAAAGAGAAGGGTGCTAATGAATGTTTGCAATATAATTAAAACTGTTTCTCAATAGCAACAGGCAATAACAATTGGGAGAGGAAAAAAATGCAACTGCAGGTGGGTGGCAGGATCACAGATGATCTTTCTCTCCTTTCTAAATCTAAGGAATAGGTATCAATTTTCATGGAAAAAAACAAAACTGCTAACGGCTGAGGAAAGTGTAGGCTCATTAATATTTCCTTATGAAAAATTTCTTTGTGATTTAGATTTTGTGAAAAATAAATGACAAAAAGGTGGAAAATTTATGACATCTCCCTCACAAGTTTTTGCATGTTGTCAAAATGCACACACTTCCCTTCACCAGCGTCTAATTCTGAGGGACAGTATCTGTGTTTGAGTCCTTACTGCTCAGAAGATGAAAGAGACAGAGAAAAGAAGAGAAGAGGGGAGGAAGATGGGAGGAAGAAGAGGTGGAGGTGACAGGGGAGAGATAAAAAATGGGGTGGGGGAGAGAGAGAAAGAGAGGGAGGTGAGAGAGAGGGCAGTGGAGTGGACGAGGGGAGGGGAATGAAGGCTGTGTCAATGCAGACTTTTCCAGACTGTGGTCCTGGCACAGGTGAGTGCTTAATCCACCCCCTTGCACAGATCACCTGGACAGATGGGCTTCACCAGGAGCTGGATTTGAGAAGGGTAGCACACAGGTACTACCATATCACAAAACCTCCCAGTAGGTATTTATTCCAGTGGAGATATTCATACTAATTGGGGTCACCTCATCATCAGGTCGGCTCGCCATCAGATGGCTGTGGACTTTATTACTGTTCTTATCATCTAGCTCCTCTGAGCCTCACTTTTGTCATCTGTAAAATGGACCAAGGCCTGAGTGCCATGCTCAAAAGGGCCTGGGAATGGCTGTGGGACCCTGGGAAGTCGCCCTCGCCCCTACCCTCCTGGAAAAGGTTTGGGCTGTTCAGGAGCCACCAGCCAAGGCCTCCTTACCTTCCTCCGGCCCCAGCCGCACCGAGTGGGATTCACGCAGTATGTCTGCCACCGGCCTGCGGGTGTAGAGGATGGTGGCGCCGCTCAGGTTGACGCGGATCCGCTGGGCCCGCGAGGTCAGGTTGACCAAGCACAGGGCCACACTCAGGTCGTGGCCCAGGATGGGCGGCTCCAGCATCTTGAACTTGCCGGCGATGCTGGGCTTGGTGGCGGGCTCCAGGAGGTCATCGCGCCAGAGACCGCGGCCACCGGCCCTGCGGACCCGGTCCCTCCTCCCACAGGCGTCCACGCCGAACAGCTTTCTCACCGCCTTGCGGTACACCTGCCGCTCCTTGCGGGACCCTGCGGAGCCAGGGGCACCTTGAGCCAGGCAGCCTCTTTCTCCTCCCCAGTGCCCCCTTCTGCGTGTCTCTTCTCTAGGTGAAACCACCACTGCCTCACACTGTAATTTATTACGGCTGGCGGAAGCCGGGACAGATTGGCAGCCTAGGGACTGCAGGAAGACCTCATTCTGTTGTGTTTGGTTCGGGACTATTTAATAAATAAACGTTTCATCACTTGCCAGCAACTTCAGATGAGGAAATTTCACCAAACAACTGGGGTTTATATCTTTGGGCAACTGGGTCGTTAATCTCATGGTAAGATGGCTGACTTTGCTGTAGACTTAGTATGTGCTAGGCTTATGGTTCTAGCTGCTGTATTCCATCCTCTCTCTGGGAGGTGGTACTGTTACCATCCTCATTTTCCAGATCAAGAGCCCAAGGCACAGAGAAGTAGAGCAACTTGTGTGTGAGCCAGATTTGGAACCATGCAATCTGATTCCAATTTCTACATTCTTTTTAAAAAAAGTTTGCTACTGTTTTATGCATTTATTTTATATATATATAAATAATTTGTATATATATATATTTCATATCATTGTAATCCCCGGGGGTCATCCACCACCTTTCCTCCCTGGCTGCTCCAGCTGGTCCCCCCTGCCCCCAGTTGTGTACTTTCGTTTAGCTATCCATATATTAATGAAAACATTTGGTTTCTGTCTTTTTCTTTCTGACTTGTTTCTGCTAATATGATTTCTTCTAGGTACATCCATGTTATCATAAATCCATCAAATTTGTCATTTTTAATTGATGAGTAACATTCCATAAAGAAAAGCAATTTCTACATTCTTATTCAAACTCCCTTCCCACTATCCACTGGCAGTAATGGGTCAACACTGGGAATGAGTGCTCTCTTAGTGGGGTGTACTCTGGGCTCTGCCTGGGTCTCCCTGGGCTCTGCCCTGCTGCCCCATTGGGCTACTGTACAGGACATGTCCTTTCAGGGCTCCTTTAGACACATCAGTTTAGGACCCTGGACTCCCCACTTTTCCGCAGCCCAGACCTCACTTTTCACCTCCAGACCATTAAATGCAACAGAATGCTCTTAAGACATCCACAAAGGCCTTGAGCTCGGCATCTGCTGCCCAGCAGCATTTCCTGCCTCACTCCTGGCTCCACCTTTCACTCATTCATTCAACAAACAGCCCATTCACTCAATGCATAGCCGGAAACTGGGAGTGCCTTGACTCTTCCCCAGCTTTCACCACCTTCAACTCAGCAGGCACCAAGTCCTGCTGGGCATCCATATTGTCTCTCGAATCTGTCTTCCATCAGATAAGGTCATTCCATCAGATAAGATCACCAATGACTATACACTACTATTACTAGCCTCATTACTTAGCCCCTTTGAGCCTCAGTTTTCCCATCTGTAAAGAGGGACAAGAAGCCCACAGGCTGGACAGTGAACTCAGTGTTCAAGAATGTCCCCTTCCAGTTGGGCATGGTGGCACATGCCTGTAAGCGGCAGTTTAGGAAGCCGCGGCCGGAACTGGGAATCGTGGTTCGAGTCCCGCTTGTGGCAACACAGCGAGACCTAGTTACAAAAAAAAAAAAATGGCTGGGCATGGTGGTGCGCGCCTGTAATCCCAGCTACCTGGGAAGCTGAGGCTGGGGATGACTTGAGTCCTTGGTACCCTAGGCAATGTGAGCCTGCAGTTCCATGGACAAAAATAGGGAGACCTAGTCTCAAAAAAAAAAAAGAATGTCCCCTTCCTTTCTGGAAATATAGGTCCACTTCCTGCTCCATACCTTTCACGCCCTGATCAGTCTTGCATCTGACTCTATTGGTTCTACTTCCTTCCTTGAAGCTTGTGCTGAGTGAGGTCCCACACCACTCCTTCCCAAACATTCCCCTAGGACCTCAGTGCTGAGTCTCTTCTATGTGGCATGAAGTGTTTTTTAATATCCTATGTTTTAATGTTTTCAACAGCCCACTATTTAAATGTAGGTGAAATTCTTTATTCTAGTTCACCATATTCGTACTATGAAAATGTTTCATTTTCTCACCAGAGAATCTGATCCTATCATCATACAGTCCCACCAGCAATGCATGAGTGTTCAACTCCTCCAAATCTTCTCCAGCACTTCCTGTATATGTTTTCGGTTATGGCAGCCCTAGTGGGTGTGCAATGGCATGTCTTTGTGGCTTTGATTTGCATTTCATGAATCATGATGCAAAGTGTCTTTTCAAATGCTTATTGGCTATTTGTATATCATCCTTGGAAGACTGTCTATTCAAGTCCCCTGCCCTTTTGAACACTGGATTATCTACTGAGTTATGAGTTCACTGCATATTCTGGATATAAGTCCCTTTTAGATACACGATATGCACATGTTTTCTATTTCTTTCCACTTTTTTTTTGGAGAGCTAATTGGCTTTATTAAATGACTCATGAACGGGGCAGCATACTTTACTTGGTAAAGTAGAAAGGTGCTGCCTCTTTCCACTTTTTTGATAGTATAGTTTGGAACACAAGGTATAAATTTTGATAAAGTTCAATTTATCAGTTTTTTTCTCCTGCCACAGGTACTCTTGATGTCCAAGATCATGAAGATTAACTCTCATGTTTTATGAAAACATCTGTAATTTTAGTGTTTGCATATAAATCTATGGGTCATAATCTATCTGAGCTAAGTTTTGTGTATGGTGTGAGGTGGAAGGTGAACTTTTGATGTCTAGTCAAGAAATGAATGACAAATTAATGTCATGAAGTTTTTCTCCTGTGCTTCCTTCTAAAATTTTTATATAATCAGGCTTATATTTAGGCCTTTTATTGATTTTGAGTTAATTTTTGTATATGGTACAAGTGTCCAACTTTATTTTTTTACAAGTGAATAACCAGTTTCCCCCAACATCATTTGTTGGACACATCTCTATTTCTTTTTCTTGACTCATTTCCTTGAGTCTAGTGTATTATGTCTATGTACTATGTACTATGTCTAGTGTACTATGAAGCAACAAGAACAAACATGAGAGGTGAAGTGTGGAGAGAGGCCTAGCGAACCCAATAGTATATCTGAGATCCCAGCCGTTTACCACATCCCAGCCGGCACCACACTTGAAGGTGATGAGCCATCCTAGCTGAGCACAGTTCAAATTATTGACCCAAAGAATCTTGATCAAATAAATAACAGTTGTTTATACAACTAAGACAGTGCCCAGTGACGCCAATGTACATCCAAGGCTGCAAACCACCATGGTACAGAACAGGCAAAATTGGGTGGAAGTGTCTGGGCAGCCTGTCTTCCTTGACAGCAGCCTTCTGGGGTCACTAGCTTGTGCTCAGGAGAGGGAAAGAGACAAACCCTGAATTCAAGTTTGAACGTTAAGTCTTAATTTTTGAATAATATTATTTGAACAAATAAAAACGTTGAAAATATATGGCTCAAATCAAAGCTTGCTAAGGACCCATTATTCTGTGGGAAAGGGTAATTTTTAAGGTACATAGCTGGAAGAAGCTAGTAGAAAAAATACAACTGTTCTGTTTATATACCCCCATAAGTACAGGCTTTTCTACAAACCAGTGGCCATAAATTAGTGACCATGGTAGACCTTGGCAGATGATAAATAAGAGCTGTTAGTATTACCATTATTTTGAACTGTGCCTAGTGCTATGGATCTTAGGTAGTTAATAAATAATACCTGAAACTATCATCATTAGTATTATCATTATGGTTATTATTATTAGCACTGACGAATATGCTTAATAACAGTGCCTGGTATGTGGTAAGGGTTCAAGAAAAGCTCTTAGTATTGTTGGATGTGGGAAATTTTCTGCTTAGCAAACAGGGGCAACGTTAACATTAGCTAAAGGTTCTGACCCCCAGCTACAGAGATAGTGCCGAAAGCAAGCTCTCACCACCCTAACACAGTGGACAGGCCTGGCTCCAGTGCAAGGTGGCCCCTCAGCAGCAGCTGGCCATCTTGGGGAGGCTAAAGAGGCCGTCATATTGCTCTTACCTTCCGGGTACTTGTAGAGGCCTGTGATGTCCACTCGGGAGTCGCTTCCCACTGCCTTGGTGCTGATGCACCTCCCAACCTTCTTGGTGTCTGAGTACACACGCTCCCGGCGCTCATCCTCGTGCCAGAGCCAGGTGATATAGTCCGCATTGACCTCGGCGAACACAAAGGGGCCGTCGTGGGCCAGGTGCACGTCGCCCTCCCGAATGGCGGTGACAGAGGCCGGGCCACAGCGGAACACGCCTGGGCAAGAGGGGTCGGCATCAGTGGCATGGGTGAGGAGGCTCGGGGTCTGAGACCCGCCCTGCTCAGCCCGTACCTTCGCTCTCCTCCTGAGGGGTGGCATCCAGAACCTGCCAGCCATTGTAAGAGGGACCCAGGTCCTGCCGGGCAAACCAGCTCTCATTCCAGACATGAAAATTCCTGCCACGGAGAGAGGATGGGGCAGGGTGGCCTACAGTGAGTGCAGAGGCGGAAGGAGGGAAAAGTCCCACTTAGAGCGGGGATGGGGTGGGTACTGCTATGGCCACTGTGCTGAGGTATGGGAGCCATTGGCTCCACAGTCCTGGTGAGCAGGTATCATACATGTGCCATGTAGAACTACATGTAGAACCATGTAGTTCAAGGTACCAGAAAGAAAAATAAGAATAAGACAGAAAATTCCTCCCCTCATGAAAATTCTATTCTATGAAAGACTGATGGGGAGGCAGACAAAATTAAATAGTAGATAAATAAAACAATTGCAAGTTAAG
The DNA here is from genome assembly GCA_004024945.1 of Uropsilus gracilis. Lineage (NCBI taxonomy): Eukaryota > Metazoa > Chordata > Mammalia > Eulipotyphla > Talpidae > Uropsilus > Uropsilus gracilis. Next base: position 7,366 of record PVHY01002335.1, on the reverse strand, counting down.
AAAGACTTGAGATAGAGATATGTTGAAGACCTTCTCAAGGTAAATGACATCTAAAATGAGACTTAATTAAGAAAGACTCATCATGTAGAGTGCAGGGAATAGTGTCTCAGGTAGAAGGAAAAGAATGTGCAAAGGCCTTAAGACCAGAAAATCTTGGTATGTTCAAGGAAATAGAAAGTTTGTAAGTATCTCTGGACTATGGCAAGCATGGTGGATGGCAGGGTTCAGACTATGCAGAGCTCTGTAGCTCTGAGAGGAGTTCAGGTTTGAAGTTCCTTGTGTTAAAGGTGATGTGCGACTGTGAAAAGTGACATAATTTGTACAGGATCACATAATAAAGAAGCAACATAATAAAGAGAGAAACACTGGCTTGCTGGACTTGGCATCTCTACAGTGGGACTCAGAACTCTTGGTAGGGAGGTAATGTCTTAGGAAAAATATCTTGGTAAGTATTTGGGCATGAAAGGGAGGATGGTCTGTATGGTGACAAAGACCCCAGCCCTGAAAAGAAGTACTGTTTATTCTGCTTGAGAAATGGAGAAGAATGTAACTTTTTGGCATTCCTGTAGGGAGAGGGAGCGAAGAGAACAAGGAAAAGGAGGGATGGAGAGAAGAGAGGAGCAAAGAGCTGGACTGAGGTTGGAGAATCTAAGGGGATAGCTGGAGGACAGTCTAAAGACAGAGAGGAGAGGCCATCTGTGTTTCTGTACGCTTGTTTCCCCTACTTCATAGGAAGCTGACTCTGTGGGACAGTTCATATACGGTGTGGTTTGACTTTTGGACAAGGTTATTCGCTGGAGGTTTGCTTGTAAAAACAACCATTTGGTCCACCCATGTGAGATAAACAATGGTTACGTGAACAATGGTTTTTCCATCCAATTGAAAGACAGATCAGGTTCATACCAGTCCTTTCCCAGTCACTAGCTGTGAGACGTTAGACAAGTTACTTAACCTCTCTGTGCCTCTCAGGTTCTTCACTTGCAAATACGGACTTACTCAGAAGGTTGTTTGGAGTAATACATGAGTTATATACACCATGGTTACTGTGTACCACTTAGAACTGGGGTTGTCACAGACTAGGTGCTCAGGGGTAAGGTATTGGTAGTAGTACTTTAAACATTGCCAAATATAAATAAGAGAAAGTTGTGTATATTCAGACACAATCGGCTTCTCTTTGAAAGAAGTTAGAAACGAATCGCATCAGGAAGAGGATGGGGGTGGGAATTCTGTAGGGGGAGAATTCACTGTTACCCATTTTGTACCTTTTGAATGAGTGTGTTTCCTATTTTAAAAAGTAAATGGAAATTTAATCTCTTCAACTTCTATAAAGAGTTGTTTTCCACCTGAGATGCACAGGGCAGTGTGCACAGGCAACTGGTAAGGAAGCAGGAGCATACTGCAGACAGAGGTAACCAAGCAGAAGGACCCTCAGCCCCCTTCAAGCCCTGGAATCTTGGGAAGGGCTCCCCTTCCACAAAGAGCAGTGAGCAGGAGGCAGGGCGGGGGTGTGTGTCACACTGACTGTAGATAGTCAAAAACTGAGCCCTCCTTTTGACCTCTGGGTCTCGTGCCTAAGGCCCTCTGGATCTCAGGAGGAGTCACCCTTCCCCGGACCCCTGTTTACTTGGTATTTCTCACTTCTTCTAGAACTGGTCAGACTCCAGGGAACTGAGCTCCAGATCCAGGTCTGTCTCAGGAGCCCCTGGATGGAGCTGGTCCCTGGGACCCCGCAGGCCTTGGACCCACCACATGCTGTCTTCTGTCAGGTCTTCCAGGGTTCGCCCAAAGGAGTCCACGTATTTGTCCACACTCAGGTTCCTGTCTGTGTCGTGGGCCGAATTAAAGTTGGACACAATGCGTGTTGCAATCCCCAGGCACCTGAGGACTGAAGAGCAGGAGGCTTGAGAGGTTCCAGAAACAGGCTAGGACTTGGGGAGAAGGTCCTGCTCTCCCCAGCAAAAGCTCTGTCTCATTTCTGGCCTCCCTGCCTTTTCTGTATATTTTGCCAGGGCTGAGAGTCTAACTCCATCCTGAGAAATACCACCATCTCGACTCCTCTCAGGGGGCTTCTGGAAATACCACTGCCTTCCCCATGCGAATAGAGGGGTCTGAGATGGGAGGGAGCTTGGAGGCTGAACAATATTTATTTTTCTGAGGTGATCCAAGACCTAGGGGTCCACAGAACCCCCTAAAGGGCCCTCACTGTGCTGGAGACAGAGGTGAGATTTCTTCTACAAATTAAAGATCAAAAGGCATGCAAATGAGTTATCTGTTTTCTCTCTTAGCCAAATTTCTATTCCTCATCTCCAATGAAAACTGTTTCGGGGGTGGGGCTATGTAAATATATGCAAATTGAACTTCCAGCCTCTGGGTACCTGTGCACATGACTCCAGCGAAGACCCAGCACTGGCCGTATTTGACTGGCTTGAACCTGCCCTTGAACCACTTGCGGAGAATGTCCACGCTGCCACGCCAGTGCAGAGGGCTGGTGCCGCCGCCGTACTTGCCCTGCCACTGGCCTTGCACCACTCCCCGATCATTGTTGCTGTTCACCTGGGCAGGGGAGGTCAGGGGTCCACCACCAGGCAAGAGTTCCCTCTTCAGGAACCTCAACGCTGGAGAACCATCTCCAACTGTGGACCCTCCAGGCACGGAGAGTTGTCTCTCACTTTTAAATTGCAAATCAGGATCTTCTGCTATCACCCAAGAGTACAATTACCTTGCACTGGGGTACTTTATGGTTGAAGATCATCTTTGGTTTTAAAGCATTTTCTGTTTTAGACAATCTGCTTTGAGGGGACTATTGGTAGCCTAATTCCTGAGACAGCTAATTTTCATTAAGGGCTTGCTGTGTTCTAGGCACAGTTCTAAGGCCTTTGTTTATGTCTATGATATAGGTTCTATCAGTTCCCCTCTTTTTTTTCTGAGAAAACCAAGATTGAGAGGGGCCAAGGGACTTGTCAAATCACATAGCAAATTAGTAAGAGAAGAGACTGTGATTCAGCCTGTCTTGCTGTCCCTGGGGCTGTAACACAGGGGGCTATAAATAGGTCACCGGTTTGGATTTTCTGTGCTCCCACATCTCTCTGAATGTTGAGGAATTGAGAATATCAAATAAGAAAAAAACTGTGTTGTCAGCTTTGGATCCCACTGATCTTAATACCTCCTTGGTAAAGAGAGTGCTGGTAGGCCTTTTGATTGGCCACCTTTTCAGGGGGAAGCACCAGTCATGTGCTAGGTAAAAGACACACTTCTCCCATGAGGGGGGTCTGTGTACCCCCTCTGTAATATGGGCTGGGCCAGGATGACTTTGACAGTCACTTTGGTGGAAAGATGTTATGCTATGCCCATTTCTAGACTTAGAGCTTAAGCAACTGGCAGCTCCCACTTTCTCTTATGGCTTAGGGTGAAGCCATCTGCTGCGTCCAGTTACCCTGAGACCACCATGCTGTGAGGAAATCCAAGCTAGCCACATGGAAAGGCTTCATGGAGAGAAAGAGTGATGATTGGTCAACCCTTATGGCTCCAGCCTTCTAGCCAAGGCCAGGTATGGAAGTGAAGAAGCCATCTTGACATCAGCTCTAGTGGACACACTATGAAAGAGGACCCAGGACTATCCGATGGCCAGAACTAAGGTGCCAGATATATAGCTCCATCAATCCATCCTAGATACATGTAGCCATTTGGCTACCCCAAACTGGAGCATCTGGGAGCAAAGACAATTCATCCCCATGGTGCTCTGTCCAAGTCTCAGATCTATAAAATTATAACCATAGTAAATGACTGTCTTTAGCTATTGAGTTATGGGCTGATTTGTTGTGGTAGTAATTGAGGGGGAAAAAAAGAGAAAGATTATTTGGGAAAAACAGGCCCTGGGAAAAATTGCCCTGGACCACCATGAGAGAGACTGTATCCAGGGACGGTGGGGTTCCTCACCATGGCGCTGACAATTCTGGTGATGTAGATGGGGTCGTGACGGCAGGACACATCGGTGGCTGGATCGTCTTGGTGACTGGGGCTTCGGTCCAGGATGGAGAGGCAGATGTTTAGGATGTCTTCCTCAAACTGTTCCCAGAGACACAGTATTTAGAGGCCAATCTTCAACCCTGTTCCAGATCCTCCCACCACCCTCACTTGTGTCCTGCAGAGGATTTTATAACTCCTCCCTTCCAACCTGGGGCACATGGAGTATCCCTAAGTCTCAGAAACCCTTCCTCAGAGAGTCACCGAGAACCTGAAGATCAGCCTCAATCACACCCATCTCCACTTCACACTGCCTTCAGGCCTCCCTGCCACTCACTGTCAAGTTTACAGTAAATGGGCCACGGTGATACCATCTCTGTCCCACCTGCAAGTTTGTTGGGTTTATATGATTTTTCTCATATCCATTTGAATTAATTGACAGCAGTAAAAACTGGGGGAGTTTATCCAAATTAAGATTTCTATTTCTGAATATTTGGAAGGTCTGGGACCCCTGAGCTCATATTCTTACATGGCAAGAAGAATGAGGTGCTGAGAAGTGGTTACCTCTCAGACACCAATCACCCCTGCCCAGATACTCCCTGAGCCCCAGCCGCTTTCAGCACCCACTTCTCAGTCTGAGAGTCAGGTCCTCCACCTGCTTGGGCAGCTTCTCCCAGCGTCCTTCCCACCTTCGCCCAGCTCCTGCCTGGGGCCCAGTAGATAGCAACAGAACCTCAGTCACTCCCCAACGGCTCCACCACACTGTCTTGTCTACTCTCCTCTACATCTGGCCAGATCCTGCCCAACTGTGGACACCAGCCTCAACAGCATTATGACATGAGGGCTTTCTTTTATGCTTTTCTGAACTTCTGCTCCCCCCAGGTCTCAACTCTGACTTCCCATATTGCATCTTAAAGGGAAAATAAATCAGTGATTCTAAAAATCTGGCCCCAGACCAGCCTTGTCAGCATCACCCGGAAACTTGCCAGAAATGCAAATCCTCAGACCCCACCCTAGACCTGCAGGATCAGCAGCTCTGGGGGCGGGGTAGCTATCTGTGTGTTTTATGAGCCCTCCATATCACCTGGGTGCACACTCAAGTTTGAGAACCCCTGACCTAAGGTCTTTATCTTTCACAACAGAACAGACCTGTTCTGCTTCCCAAGTGTATCCACAAGCACCTCCTCTTCCCAGAGCCCCAGCACAGACCCCGGCACAACTAGTCATGGAGGAGTGAAGGAACAGATTTGCTTGGCGTCTGCCCAGAATGTCCCTCCTGGGAAGAAGTGAGCCTGGAGGGCCCCTGACCCACCCTCCTCTCACCCCGCTGGCCTGTGCCCCTGGAGACCTGCCCGAAGTTCCAGCCCTGGGCTCGGATGTGCCTCTCCACGCCTCGGAAGATGATCCCACTGTCGTTGAGCACGTACTCCTGTCTCTCCTCCTCGGAGGCCAGAAACACGTCATCCTCTGAAAAGCAGTCGTCAGGCCCGGCGTGGGCTGGGGCTCTGGCCTTGCCGGCCTGGGGAAGGGGCTACATCAGGGGGAAGGGGCTACATCAGGATCAGCAGCAGGATGTGCCTGGAGGCTGCGGGCAGGAGAGGGCAAGAGGGGCTTGCAGAGCCCTCAACCTGCCTCCCAGCCCCGCCCCATGCCAAGAGGCTGATCTTTGCCCTGGCAGGGGTCAGCACAACCCACCCAAATCTGAGGGGTTAGGAGTCCTGACACCTTTGAGTGCCTTTTTGATGCCAACAGCAGGCCTAAATTTTTTTTTTTTTTTGAGACTAGGTCTCACTATTTTTGCCCGTGGAACCGCGGGCTCTCATTGCCTGAGGTACCACAGACTCAAGCGATCCCCAGCCTCAGCTTCCCAGGTAGCTGGGATTACAGGTGCGCGTCACCACGCCCAGCTATTTTTTTGGAACTAGGTCTCGCTACGGGCCCCTGGCGGGACTCGAACCGCAATCCCTAACCCCGGCAGCTTCATAGGCTGAAGCTTACAGGCACGAGCCACCATGCCCGGTAGCCCTAAATATTTCTTAACTCTTAGTTAGAGCACTGACCACCGCCCCCATAACCACCTCCCCGCCCTTACTCTGCGAATTCTTACCACAGCCCAAGAGCCAGGCTCTGCTATTACTCCATATCACAGATGAGAATATTGAGACTCAGAAGGAAGCCGTTTAGAAGGGCTGGGGTTAAAACAAGGCTGTACGATGCCTAAACCTCTTAGCCATGCCTCCCACCAGGCTCCACCCCTGACCTCTGACCTCTGACCCCTGCACACCGGAAGCCACCGGTTCTTGCCCGTCCTCACAGGCTGCTTGACACACCCGCTGCTAGGTTTCTCTCCACCTCTAACTAGGCCCAGTTCTCGCCTTTCACCTCCCTGTCCCTTAGCCTGCCTCCCAGGCCCTCTAAGGGCAGGTCCGCCTGTAGGACAGTTACCAGGAAAGCCTCAGCCTAGACACGCCAGCTCCTACCTGGGCACCAGGGATTGAAAAGGAGAACAAACTCGCCCAGCTTGCGGTCGCTGTGTTTGCGGCGCGAGGAAACCCTGGCGCTCAGCTGGTAGCGGCCAACGACGGCGTCAGGAGGGCTGGCGAGGTGCACGGTCACGCTGTTCTCCGTCTGAGCCTCCTTCGCTGCCGTCCAAGTGTCGCCCAGCTCCAGCTCTGAGGTCTGGAACACGGCTTTGGTGCGAAGGGCCTCAGAAGCCTGGGGTCCTGGCGGAGAGGAGGGGATAGGAGGCCCAGGTTCCCTCAGAAAGCCCAGCTCTGGAGGAGCAGAAGTCTAGGAGGCCAACCTTCAATCCCTGAACTACTGAGACTCTGCCATTGGAAGGATGTGACCAAGTCACAGGAGGGCCAGTAGCAGCTGGGATTGGCCTCAGCTGTTCTGAAGCCCATCCACTTCCCGGAGAAAGGAAAACCTGATCGGACCCCTTGGAAACCACCTTGCCCTTTGACCAGGGAAGAAAAGCTCAGCCCGGAAGGGTCTGACGTGCAGACCCTCCAGCACCCTGACTGCATGTAACTCGAGTTGTCCGTCTCTCCCAGCACCTGCCAGAGCACCTTCAGTCATGCCCATAGAGCAGCATCACCAGCCTCCGGGGTCCCGGCTGAGCCCAGGGGCTGGGCTCATTTCCCCTAAGTCTGGGCCAGTGACCACAGGGTCTCCTGTCATTGGTTCCAAGACATGTCTCCCTGACTGCACGCCAGCAGAGGGCACCAGTGAGCCAGTTACCTGTCTCTACAGTGAAGATGACCGCCTCCTCACTGTCCAAAGCTCGGCTCAGCTCCAGTGTCAAGGTGAACAGCTGGTTCCTGCGAACCACCAGCTCAGGGCCCGGGTACTCCTGGGTGTGGTGGGCAGCACCATTCCTCGGCCGCTGCCAGTCCACCTC
>PVHY01002334.1:92980-129836 GCA_004024945.1 Uropsilus gracilis | reverse complement strand
TAGTGAAACCATTTGGTTTCTGTCTTTTTCTTTTTGACTTGTTTCTGCTAATATGATTTCTTCTAAGCCCATCCATGTTATCATAAAATCATCCAATTTGTCATTTTTAATTGATGAGTAATATTCCATTGTGCATATATACCACATCTTTTTCATCCAGTCATCTGTTCTGGGACATTTTGGTTGCTTCTAAGTCCTTGCAATTATAAATAGTGCTGCAGTAAACATCCGAGCACAGGTGTCCTTTGTACGCACATTGAGGTCTCCTTTAGGTAGATTCCCAAGAGAGCAATTGCTGGGTTGAATGGTAGTTCCATTTTCATTAGTTAGAGGGTCCTCCACACAGCTTTCCATAGAGGTTGGACGAGTTTACATTCCTAGCAGCAGTGTAAGAGTGTTCCTTTCTCTCCGCATGCTCGCCAGCACTTGTTGTTGCTTGTTGCCTGTTTTTTGGATGTGGGCCATTCTTACTGGTGTAAGATGGTATCTCATTGTGGTTTTGATTTGCATTTCCCTGATTGCTAGTGACATTGAGCAATTTTTCATGTGCCTGTTGGCCATTTGTATTTCCTCTTTAGAGAAGTGTCTTTTTAGATCTTCTCATTATTTGATTGGGCTTCTTGTTTTGTTTTTGTTTAGTTGTGTGAGTTCCTTGTAGATCTTTGTTATTAAACCCTAATCACTCTTGTGGAGGACAAAATTTTTTTCCCGTTCAGTTGGTAAAGCCCCTCCTTTTTAAAGTCAGCTGATAACATGCCACACACAGGGCTCTGCACCTGACCTGGTTTCATTCACTTTAAAATGTATCACAGAGAAAGTTTACCTGGACACATGCTCCCCTTTTAAAGTGACTGTCTTTCCAGCTGTTGATCTGCTTTGATAAAGTCAAGGCTGATTCCACTCCTCACACCGTGGTCCCAGGTATTTCTTTTGCCACCCCTCTTTACTTGTAATAAGAGAATGTTTCATCATGGCAATCACAAGTACACCTGTCACCCATAATGCCAAGTTCTGGGCACCTGACAGCTCTGATTCTTCTAAAAATTGTTATATTTCACTTTCATTAATCATGTATTGGATGTCAGACAGTGTGGAAGGCATTCTGCTCATGCCGGGTGGTGGAGACCTGTGGAGCAGGTCCTTACTTGTATTGTCCTGTTCTCACAAGTATGGGAGCTTGAAGGGGCCCCTGACCTTCCAAGGTCATATGGACACTGTTTTGAAAGGAACTTTCCTACAGGTGAACTGGGGAGCTGGCATGGGACTTTCCTCCTGCTCTTTGTGTCAGTTGAGAGGACACTTGTGAAGATGCATGTCAGTGGTACCCTGAAATGAATGTCAGTTTATTTGTGGGGTGACAGAACTGCTCTGGGTGCAGAGATGGCAAATGGGTGGCCGCAGGCCCTGCCTTCTCTGGGGGGGGGTCTTTATTTGGGACCTTCACTTTATATGGGAACAGCGTCCCCCATGGTCTTGGCTGAGGCTTGGTGGTTACAGGTGCATCACGCCTGACTGCTTCCTCCTCCTCACACCAGGTCAGCTTCACAGTTGCACATGGCGGCCCAACCTGGAACTCTCTTTATGTTTGAAGTCCCTGGTGTGGGGTGACAGATCTGGGGAGTGAGTCCTGAGGAGTTAGGGTAGAACTTAAAGATATTGGGATGGTCTTTTCCTTTTTTATTTTCCAAAACCTTTTGTGCCCACAGACTCCAGGTTCTGTCCCTGCCAGCTGTTTTAGTGATGGGTGGTGCCTTGGAAATGGGGGGATCAGGTAGAGATTTGGGTGCATTTCTGGGAGAGGATGTCATAGTGATGGTAATTTGGGGGGGGGGAGCCTCCTGCAGCTCCTGTGGCTCCATGGCCCCACACTGGGTGACACAGAACAGGGTGACCATACACTGGATGGTGTCCTCTGCTCATTGCTCTAGGCCCCGGCCTGGCTTTCATCGCCTACCCCCGGGCTGTGGTGATGCTGCCCTTCTCTCCTCTCTGGGCCTGCTGCTTCTTCTTCATGGTGGTCCTGCTGGGACTGGACAGCCAGGTATCATGAGGTGGCCACTCTGAGTTTGAGATGAGTGTGTGGGTGGGGAAGGGGAAGCAGTGAACCTGAGGCTGAGTGCTGTACCCATGGGACCGTGAACCATCTGGGGACTGGGTGGATGTCAGTGTGATGTCCTTCTGGGGTGCAGCCCTAACCGTGCAGGGACAGCTCTGGGGACCTGAGGTGGTGAAGAGCTGGCATGGCTGAGCTGGAAGTGGTAAGCCAGGGCTAGCTGTTGGAGCATATTTTGGGAACTCTCTTTCCCTCCAATTCTCTTACCTTCTCATCCAGTTTGTGTGCGTGGAGAGCCTGGTGACAGCGCTGGTGGATATGTACCCCCATGTGTTCCGCAAGAAGAACCGCAGGGAGGTCCTCATCCTGGGAGTCTCTGTTGTCTCCTTCCTTGTTGGGCTGGTCATGCTCACAGAGGTGAGGGGTGGGAGGCTTGAAGGCAAGGAGCAGGTGAGGAGGAGGAGGCATCAAGGAGGACAAGTGCTCCCTTTCTGGAGGAGTGGCTGCTGTGGCCCCCACTGGCCAGCCAGCTCTTTTGGGGCTAGGTCAAGGGACTCCCTTCCAACCACCACAAGTGCAAAGTGAGGGAACCCCTTTCCTGGGCTTTGGGCATTGACCACAGTTCTGGGGCTGGTAGAGGGGTAACTTGTTTCCATGGGAAGCTAAAGAGCATGCAAAGGATGATTGGGAAGTCTCATGTTAAGAAAATCTGCCTCTCTAGCAAGATTCCATGACCTCCCAGGCTGCTGAACCAATTTCCGAGAGTATAGGGTGGTACTCTGTGACATCTCAGGGGAGAAGGAAGGAGATGATCCTTGTCATCTTGATGCCAGTGGCAGCCCTGACCCTAGCCCAAGCATGCACTCATGTCTCAGATTCTGGGTCAACCTGTAAATATCCCAGGCATCATCTCGAAATTGCTATCTGCTTCATCTATCTCCCACCCCAAATCAGTAAAAACCAACTTACTGTCTCCTATCTGCACAGCACCTAAAAGACAACTTCTTTAACACCATCTCTGCTCTGTACTTCAAGAGTATGAGAATGGAGGATATGGGAGTAAATCATTTTCCTCTGAATAAAGTTCTTTTCTGTCCTCCTGGGCAGGGTGGGATGTATGTGTTTCAGCTCTTTGATTACTACGCAGCCAGTGGCATGTGCCTCCTGTTCGTGGCCATCTTTGAGTCCCTCTGTGTGGCTTGGGTTTACGGTGAGTGACTTTCCTCCCCTGTCCCAGCCCTCGTATTTACTCCAAGGCCCTTAGACAAGAGATACTTACTGCTTATCCCACTTTCCCTTTCTCAGTCTCAAGCATCTCAAGAATCCCAAATTGCTACAATTGGGAGGGTCCCTGGAGGTTGCCTTGTCCCCTCCTAATGGCTGTCAATCTCCAACCCCCATCACCCCGAAAGTAAGACCACATCCTGCCCTGTTCAGGCCTTTCCAGCCATGAACAGCCTCGGTAACCAGACCTTCTGCCTGAGCCAGGTTCTGCCCCTGCCATGTATGCCTCTGAACTCAGGGAGGCACTCTTTCTTGGCAGTGGTTTGATTTAAGGAAGGAATGCCGGGTTTGTGCGCGTGCCACCACACCCAGCTATTTTTTTGGAACTAGGTCTCGCTACGGGCCCCAAGTGGGACTCGAACCGCAATCCCTAGCCCCGGCCGCTTCATCTTGGCAGTTGTTTGAAAAGACAAGCAAGCTGCTTCGTGTTGATTGGTCCTTGCCCATGCTGGTCTGTGCCACACCCCCCCTTCCTGATGCTGCAGCTGCTAAAGAATGTCCTTCCTCTTCCTTCTCTCCTTCTCTTTCTCATGGTAGGAGCCGGACGCTTCTATGACAACATTGAAGATATGATTGGGTACAGGCCATGGCCTCTCATCAAGTACTGTTGGCTCTTCCTCACACCAGCTGTGTGCACAGTAAGATAATCTTCAGGGGAGGAAGCTGGTGATGGGATAGAAAGGTGGTGCTGGCCAGAGAGTAGACAGGCCATTCGCCCTAGAATCAACTTCTTTATGGAGATTGAAAATCAGTTTAGATGTTCATTCATCTTCCTGTTGGATTCTAGAAAATGATAGCAAGATAGAGTCTTCCTTTCCATTTCACAGAAGGATTAATGGAGGTCCATACTATTGGACCAACTCCACAATGTGAGTGTAATGTGGCAGGCAGGTCTGAGCCCACATGCATCAGGCTGCTCATAATGATACTCATAATGATGCTCATAATAACCCAGCAATAAAAACAGCAACAGTTCCAGAACACTTACCTAGTGCCTGGCACCAGGTGCTTGACACATTTTAACCCATTTAATCTTCACAAGAACCCTGTGAGGTAAGAATTACCATTATATTCATTTTACAGATGAAACTACAGCCAAAGAGGTGAAGCAATGTACCCAAGCTAGGACAGCACAAAGCTAGCATTCAAGCCCAGGTAGCTTGGCTCTGGAGTCTGAGCCTCGACCTACTCTGTGCTGCTTCCACTGGCTTTGTCATCATGTTGCTAGTTCCCCTGAGCCCCCACTCTATGCAGGGGGTGGAGGGAGGGTAGGACCCTGTTCTGGAGGGACTCCCAACCCACTGTGGTGTAGATTTAGATACTTGGAGCCTGGCAGGCACGGAGCTCTGTCCTGGCTGGGGACCAGCCATATGTAAGTGCCAGGGCAGCCTACCTATGCGGGCTTTGAACAGACATGGATGGGATTGGAGGCTGATTGGCTTGAATGGACTTGATGACAAATCATGGCCTGAGGTGTGGTCTCTGCCTGCTCATGCTGGGGGTGCTGAGGGCCCAGGCCCTGCTCCCTCAGACCTTCTCTCTTCCACTCTCACCCTCAGGCTACCTTTCTCTTCTCTCTGATCAAGTACACCCCACTGACGTACAATAAGAAGTACACGTACCCCTGGTGGGGAGATGCGCTGGGCTGGCTCCTGGCTCTGTCCTCCATGGTCTGCATTCCCGCCTGGAGTTTCTACAAGCTTGGCACCCTCAAGGGCTCCTTCAGAGAGGTAGGGAGTCGTTCGGACAGAAACCTGGAGGTGGGAAATGACAGGTGGGCTGCCTGCCTGGATGGAAGCTGGTACACAATGGGCTGGTGAGCCTGGTGTGGGCATAGGGGAGGGGCAGAGGGCGTATGCGTGGAAGGCTGCTTAGAAGCATCCAATGCAGATGGGATCACATGGTTGGCAGCTGGAGGGCACTTTGCCTACAGGCTGGTGGGCAGACATTGGTGACGGGAAGCTGGCAGACTTGTCTCCCAACTGTTCTTGCAGAGAATTCGACAGCTCGTGTGCCCAGCTGAGGACCTGCCTCAACGGCACCGGAACCAAATGGAACCATCTGCTTCTGCCACAGCCAGGACGTCACTCCTGAGACTCACAGAACTGGAGTCTCACTGCTAGGGGGCCTGCCCTCCAATGGTGCTGTGAGCCAGGCTGTAGGGCTGGCCGTAGAGAAGAGGGTTGAGGCAGCCCCTTCACCCTGCTCCTTTGCCCCCCTCCTGGGGCAGATCAGACCAAGGGGATATTTGGGGATCTACTTCCTGAGCTGGGGCCTCCCACCCCCAGCCACAACCATGAAATGCCAGTATCAAGAGCTCTGCCTTTGGAATGGCCTTTGGGAAGCTGGGGGAGGGCCGGTGGGGTGAGAGCTCTGGGCTGGGGGGACCCTCTTCCTTCCATTCCATTAAACCCATGTTCTTCCCACCCACCATGAGCTGCTCTGCTTGGTTTCTTCGGCCTTGACCACCTGCTCACTTAAAAGCGGTGGCCTCCTCCTGTGTTGTCAACCCTCACAGAGACCGCCTTGTGATTGCCACGGGAGCGAGGGGCCAGGTTTGAGAGAAAAGCCCATCCTCTGTGTGTCTTCCCAGTGTCCTGTCCCTCCTCTATGGCTCTGGGGAAGATGGAAGCCACTGCAGGTGAAGGAGGGGACTGAGCCCCAGCCAGAGGCGGGAAGGGGAAAATGTGGCTGTGGCTTCTTCCTGCTCACATTTCCCTTGCCTGCCCTTGCTTGCTAAAGCCATGACCATGCCCCCACCTGGTGTTATATTAGTGGCCACAGAGAGGGCAGTGGCGACTTCAGATGGAGGCGGCAGGACAAAGTTCTGGCAGAGTAGGATTTACCCAGGCTCGGCCAGCAGAGGGACCCACTTCCTCAGCCCGGCCTCTCCTTCCGGGCTCAGAAAAGGATAGAAGCTGCTGCCTGGCCTCCAACATGACCACAAGGGGGCAGCACTGCTGAGATCGCCCCCTGCGCTCTCGGCCTCGGCTGTTGGGGCCTGAGCTGAGCAGAAGAATAGCAGGGGTGGCTTTGCGTGGACCCAGGTGGAAGGCAAGCCGGTTGAGCTCAGGGTCCCGGGTATGGTTGTGGTTTCCACAGAGTGAGTTTCTGGAGGATTCCACAGGTATGTCTCCACAAGCTTGCCTGCAGGCTATATGTGGAGCTGGTGTGTGTACATGCGTGCATGTGTGTGTGTGTGTGTAACTGAAAAAACATGACTGCATTGCATTTCTTCCTGAACAAGGTGTGTGATTGTTTGTGTGTGTATGAACTGAATAAAACATGACTGCACTGCGTTTCTTCCCTGAATATGTGGAGGCTTCGGTGACTGCCTGCACCCCCACCTCTGTTCAGATGGTTCTTCTGGTCTTGTTCCCCAGAGACCACCCAGTGACCCTTAGAGCTGCAGGCTGAGGATGCATGGCACTCCCTGGGTAATTTTATATATATATATATATATATATATATATATATATATATATATATATATTTATTTATTTATTTATTTATTATTATTTTTATTTTCCCCTAACACATCAGTTAGTAGAACGTGCACTGAAATCTTTGCTGGACTTCAGGGTTTGCTATTTGGTTGTTGTTGGGAAATGGATGCAAGTGGCCCTACTGTGTCCTGGCCTGAGCTGCTCTTCCCTGGCAGGGACAGGTTAGGCATCCCTCAAGTATACTAGACTCTGTCACATGCCTAGATGGGAGAACCAAATCCAGAGAAATATCCTGAAAGTCAAGCTGTCACACTCCTGGCCACTCCATCCACCTGACCATATTTCAGGAACTCCTACTATGTGATGCTGATGACAAACAAGACACTAAACTAGATACCGTATTTAGGCAGCAAGTTGTGATTAATGCTGTGAAATTAAAGAGCAAAGTAAGAAAGAACAAATGGGGTCTGAGACGGTCAGGCAGTCTGCAAGCTCTGCCGAGGGTGTGATATGTGTCTGTCCATGTGTGTGGCTGATTAGAGTGGAAGGCTTGGCTGGCCTGGTTAGAGGTGTGGGCAACTCAGAGATGCTGCTGTGAATCCTGCCGAGGAGGTTCATCATGGTGGAATGCAGTGTGGAAACAAGCCATTGGCATCAGACTCAGGAGCCATGGGTTCTAGTCCTGACCTGCCTCTCACTTGCCGTGGGTCTGTGTGGCAGTTCCCTGGAATCATATCTTCGCTTTTTTTCAGCTGGAGATATAATACCATGCACCCCACCCACACACAGGCTCCTTGTAGGACTCAAATGAGGTAATGGGTGTGAGAGCCCTCTCAGACTCTGGGGCGCCAAAGGTATGAGGTCATTAAACCAGTTTTTGAGATTGGGTTGGGGGGGTACTGCTGATCGAACCACCCAGCGGACCAACACACAGAGAGGTGAGAGAAAAGTCACTGACCAGATCGGGGGGAGTGGGGAGGCAGGGACACCTGGACTTGACTTTGGCCAAGGGAGGTGAAGCGATGCATCAGGAAAGGGAAACATTTGAGTTCTATTTGCTTTTTCTACCTGGAAGGATGGATGGATACCAGACCCTACAGTTCTCAGAAGACACACAGGAAGGAAGTGGAGTCCTTCTGGTCTAGAAGTCACTGTAGTAGTGAAGAAAGACAGGCAGGAGAACTTTGGGGCAAGTGATGGCTGAACAAGAGAGTAGAGAACAGGTAACAGATGTATAAACTGTAGCCTTTAGAGATCTTAGGGATAGGCCCTGACTCCACCAGGGGTCTCCAGCCTCACACACCTGTACAATCAGGTCTTAGATCTATACTTGTGTGCACATGCACACAGTCCTCTTTATGCTCACGTGTTCAAACTCCGAGACACCCCAGCCAGCCCCACACACTCCTCTATAGATAATTGCAGTTTTGAGTTGGGTCCTAGATCTTTTACTATTATGTGACTTTGGACAGTTTAACCTCTCTGGTTCTTCCTTTTCTCCTCTATAAAGTGGGAATAATGGTATTTAGACCACTCTGTTGCTGGTGTCTAGGGGAGGGTATGGGGACAGCTGCCTTGGAACATGCTCAAGCAACTTTATCCTATTTCCCACGACTGCAGCTTCCTCACATTGACCTGTCAACGAGGCAGGAAAACCCAGGAAGATCTCAGAGACATCTTTGCTGTCCTCTGGATCCTGGGTCACAGGCATCAGGTTCCATCAGGCTCTAGAAAGAAAACTACACATGAGTTGAGTGGGCATTTTTCCTAGGAGGCAATCTCCTCTTCCTAGAGGTGGCCCTGAAAAAAAATCCTATTTCCTGAGGCCCAGGGGTTCTGCTCAGCACCGGCAGTATTCTCCTGTGGGGCACACCCAGCCCTGGTCTATCCCCTGGTTCCAGGAGAGCAGTGTTTCCCAGAAAAGGGAAGACAGGGATAATTTATCCTCCTCAAATGATATCCATCCATCCATCCATCCATCCATCCATCCATCCATCCATCCATCCATCCATCCATCCATCCATCCATCCTTCCTTCCAACCTTCGATCCATTGCATTCCTTCTTTCTTTCCACCCAATAAACATCAAGTGCCTACTCTGAGCCAACATTTCCTGTAGAAAATGCTAGAGGCAGAAACAAAGGCATGTGAACCCTACCTGTAGGCTATTCAAGACTCAGGAGATAGTTTGCTGCAGTGCAACATGGTCATCTTTTCAGAGCCAACAGTCCCAGTTTCAAATCCCAGCTCCATCATTTACTAGTGGATGGCTTTAGAACTTATCGCTTAACTTCTCTTTGTCCCAATTTTCCCATTTGAAAGTGGAATGAGTCATTCCTTCATTTCAAGGTTCTTGTGGCGATTAAATGGGGTAAAGTGTCAAACAAGCAATCTGACTTAGATGCTCAGGAAACCTGACACATGGTAGGCACAAAAGAAACATTTTGAATGAGTCAATGAACTAGCCAAGTCACCCTGGTTCCAGCCTGGTTCTCTTCCTTCTCTGCTCCTTCATGGAGAGGCTGGGGTTTTATTCTAGTATCTCCTCTGCAGTCAGCTCAGGGATTGACACATGGTGGACGGGTCAGAGGCATAGCGGTGGTATGAGTCCCAAGGGGGACTGTGCCCTGCTCTGCCAGAGCTGACCCTGGTCCAGCTTCTGGTTTCAGAGGTGAAGGGTCTGAGAAGTGAGACTGGCTCTGGCTTTCTTTTGATGGGGAACCCCACAGGAGAGGCTGAGAGGGACCTAAGAGCCATTACATGGGGGTACTTGATGGAAAACTACAGACTGCTGTTCTCACTTCACACTCCGGCTCTGTTGGGAAGTTCTAAAACACGAAGGGGAAGTACATGCAGAGGGAATTTCCCTTTCTCCCCACAACTTCCCCTCCCTCGGCAGCACCTGGGGCTGAAGAAGCATCTTCATTGTCTGGAAGGAAGCCTGCTCATTCTGAATGAACGGCCATGAGGCAGGGCATGCTCTGGAACGGTGATGAGGACCCTGTTCTGGAAAGGCTCACTGGGCACGCAGCACAGGGCACACACCCATCTATTCAACCAATACCATTGATTAAATGGCATCCAATCAAGCTCACCACTGATGCCTGCCAGGAGATCAGATAAGTCCCGGCTCTGTGTTCAGTGTCAAGAGACCCCCAGAGTCTGGGACCAGGCAATCTACCACCACCACCCCTACTCCCAGGACACACAGCCAACACCAGCAGCTCCCCGAGGCTCTCTGCATGCCTGCCACAGAGGTGTGCTTAGCTCCCTTTCTCAGACTGGACACTGAGGCTCAGATCTGTGGCAGGCTGACAAGACTGGTAAATGGCACAGGCAGCGGGGGGAAGGGGAAGTTGAAGCTCAGGTCTAGCTGACAGCAAACCTGTGTCCTCTAGACGATGCGCTGTGAGGTCTGCCCTGGGCACTTTCTCTAGGAAAATCCCAAGGAGAGGGTAGTGGCTGGGAAGGTCCAGAGCCTTGCCTGGAAACCACAGAAACAGGTACTTGGTGGAAAACTCCAGAGTGTGATTCACCCTCCTCCCATGCCCTCGGCAGGGAGACTGGTTCCTCTTCCCAGCTCCTGGTTCCAGTCTGGGAGTGGGCGGCTCCCACCTCCTGCTCTGGTAAGAGAAGCTGTACCTGGCCCCACACATCCCTGAGCCTTTTCCTGGGAAGGAGTAGGTCCTGGGAGGGAGGGAGAAGGGTGAGAAAGGGAGAGGGAGAAGGGGCCAGGAATAGAAAAAGGGGAGATGGGAGGCTCATCCTGGGACAGTGCCCACAGGGAGGGCGGGAGGGATGCACAGTGGGAGTGAGGTGGGGGTGGGGGACTAGGGACAGCGGACTTCACTTCCTGAGGTTGGATGTTGTAATCCTGGTTCACAAGCTTTTGGCCTCAGTCCCTCCTGTTGCTTGTGGTATTTCTCTGCCCCTGCACTTCCCAATTCACTGGCGCAAGTACACACACACACACACACACACACACACACACACGCACACACATGCACACACACACACAGAGTCCCTTTCTGTCTGGGAGTCCTGGGACAAGGGCTCGGATGGGATTCTAAGCTGGAAGGAGCAGGAGCGAGGTGGGGAACAGTTTCCCTTTTAGGTTGGGCTGTTTTGGAATCTTCCTGACTGGCTTCGGGAGACGCTGCTGGGGACCGAGACATGGAGCAACGCTGACCGCTGACCGCAGGAGCCCGCTCGCTGGGGACTGAGGTGAGCAGGAAGGGGAGGGCTGGCTCTGACTTCACAGCCTCTGAGAGCTGCCTGGTAGGGCTGGAGGGATGGAACCTGGGAGGCCAGATTCTGTGTGCCTTCGTGGTGCAATCAGCTGTGGGGAGAGGAACGTTGGGGATCTTAGGACGAGGGGTGTCACTCCAGCTTTCACCATCCACAGCATCCGAGTTGCTCGGGGCCAAGTCTGGGCAGCAGGAAAGTTCATAGGTGGGGGTGGCTGATCACTTGGAGACAGAGAAAGAGGGCCTGGTCACCTGACTGACAAGGAGGGGAAGCAGCTGGCGCCTGCAGGCAGAGCTGGGAAGGAGAGCCAACAGCAGAAACCTGGGCATGCTGGGGGCCCATGATCTGCAGTTTGCAACCCTGCAGCGGGTGAAGGGCTCCTGCCCTCTCTGTTCCAGCCAGCCTGCACCTCCTGGGAGGAAGCTGCTCCCCCTCAGACATGGTGGGGACGTGTGGGCATGCTTGTGCTGGAGTGGGCAACGAGGGAGCTGAGCGCAAGGCGCAGGAGGTCACCAGCGGAGTCAAGCAGCCCACGGGGTATGAAGGACTAGAGGGGAGCCAGGTTTTGGTGTCATGCACACAGGTATGTGTGTGCAAAGGGACGTGACGGGAATGGCACCAGTGTGTGTACAGAAATGGACCTGGTATGTGGGTGTGGACTGGGGCAGGGGCTGGGATGTCCCGTGGCACCCCCACCCCCTCATGCCAAAGCTGTGTTGGATAGGGGACAGAGCTGGGATCCCAGTAACATGTGGGGAGTAGCTCCTCAGCTAGACCCTGGCCAGGCCTCGTCTACATGGCCAGCTCCTGAAAAAATAGTCAATTTTGGATTTGCTGGTCTTGAAGATTTTCTCCTTGGGCAGCGCTGAGGTGGGTACAGTATCTTTGCTTTGGAGGGCGTTGATATTTGATGAGGTGCATCTTGTCCCCCGTAGCCAGCCAGTTTAGCAAAGCAGGTAGGCAGCCTGGGGAAGTGAGGCTTGGGGCTGGAGAGGTGACAGAGCTGGCATGGACCCTTGGGAAGGGAGAGCTATCTGGAAGTCATCTTCATTGTGGATAACACTGTGATCAAACTATTGGTAGCAAATGGGCTAAGCATAGGACAGAGGGGGAGGGGCAAGGTGGAGAGCAGGAAGGTAGACTGTACAGTTATTTTGACTTTTAAAAGTAGCACCCGTGGGAAAGGGAACAAAAGAACAAAAATTAAAACATTCCCCAAAAGGAAAGCCCCAAGAACTTATTTTGATGTTTAATATCCTCCTGGACAGTTCTTCCCAGAGTCTAACTTAAATCCTGCTTGCTGCAGTTCAAGCCTGTTTCCCTTGGTTTACCATGGCCCTGTGCCAGCTTTCCTTTTCACATGCTCTTGCTTTTATTCTGCCATTCCGGTTTTTCATTCTTACCCATAAGTTATGCTCCTCCCTATAACTTTTTTTTTTTTTTTTTGGTAAGCATATCACATCAGTATCAGTTCATATTCTCTTTTCTCTCTACCCCCATCCCTAATATAACCCAAGTCATGGGCCCAAACTAGATTCTGGGAATTCCTTTCTTGTACCCAGCTCTTCTCTGGGTTTCCCTTCATTTACTCCTCCTCCTTTCCAGCTCTCCCTCCCCCACCTGTAAGGACAACTTGGCCCTGAAATAGCTGCCTCTGGTTTGGGAACAGTGGGCTTGGTCTCCTCACCACTCCCTTGGCGACCCTTGTACCTGGGACTCTCCCAGAGCTGAACTACCCAGTGGCCTGACAAGCAAAGGAAATCACCTCTTCTCTAGCCCCCTGCCATCTGGCTATCTACTCCATACCCTTTCCAAACACTCCTATTGAGCAGGGGTCATTTTCTCTTTCAGGGAGACCCAAAGCCCAGAGAGGAGGTGTGATTTGCCTAAGGTCACACAGCAACTTACAGACTCAGCTCCACCACTTACTACCTTGGTAAGTTTATTCAAACCTTTTAAAAATAGTTTTATGTAGCACCTGCTAGGTGCCAGTTTCTGTTCCTTAGCCTCTCTGAATTTCATCTCATTTATGAAATAGCATTCATAGTAATTGCTATGAAGTTCATGAAGTTTGGCACATATAATATGTAGATATATAAATATACATATATCTATATAATTAATGTATATAGAAGGAGGGGTGTGTTTTTAGCATAGTACTGACTCAAGTCTTCACTTTTATTGTTGTGATTATTCGGGCTGGACTAGAATTTGGGCTTCCTGTCCAGTGCAGTTTCACTTCAGGTTCATTCATTCGTCTGTTCACATGTTTGCCTGGTAATGATTCAGGGGACATAACTCTCGATGCCCCAGCCCCTATTCTATAACAACACCTGCAGCTTTCCCCCTAGGGTCATACTCTCCCATTCTTCTTGTTCTTGACTCCCCTCCCCACCAGGAACTGGTTCTGAGGGCCCTGGTCTCTTCCTCCAAACCTGGAGCTCTCACCCTTTCCTCTTTCCTCCTCCAGCCCCTTTCATCACAGGCCCACGGCCTTTGGTTTCCATTGGGGTCCTTTCTCCTTGTCTGCCCCCTGTTCTGAGCTGCTAGAGAGCCCCCCAGGCAGTCCCAGCACCAGAATGTCCCTCTGCTCTGCTTTCCCGTCCCTGGTATAACCTGCACCCTCCAAGTCACCTTCAAAAATTTCCATAACCTCAAATGGCTCCTGCCACGCCTTTCTAACTGACTTGGGCTTGGGCTGTTGCCTGGGTTAAAAGACCAACAAATAAACACAGACTCTTCTTTTAATAAAAAGAATCCCTTGTGTTTCTCTAGGGCCTAAGAGGAGCAAGGACTGCTTATAACTCCTGGTCACTTTGATTCCCCTAGCGCCCCCTCAGAGCCAAGAGGTGGTGGGTGGGTGCCCACTGCAGTGTGGACACCTCCTCCTGGCAGCTCCTGGAGATAAAATGGGCAATGCCTTCTCAGGAGGATAGTGGGGGGGGGAGGGGGAAGCAATGGATTCCACACAGGGCACCACAGGGTGCTGCAATTATTTCCTGGCAGTTGACAGACAACGAATGGGATGGAGTGAAACCGAGAGTGATCCATGTCATATTTCTGGAAACCCGGGGAACTCTGGGCTCTTTAGGAGGGCAGGGGATAGGGACACCAGTGACCTGCCACCATGGGCAGCCACCGGGCTTCTCTCTCGAGGGACTCACTCTGATCTGAGCTTGGAGATGACCACCACCCAAGGGACAATTGCTCCTGTGACCTATTCTACCCCCAAAACCCCTCCTCCTGCCCCACCAGTTCTCGGGACAGAGATAAAACCAAGGGAAAAAGAAACATGGTTCCCTCGAAGGCCTATGCTTGGTCCTGGCACCCATCCCAGTGCTCATCTGACCTTGCACAGAGGTCCCACCTTCTCCTTCCTCCCAATCAGATGCCCAGAGCGAGCTGGCTCCCATGTTTACCCTGAGTTGATCGATCACCCTGGCATAGGGACGAGCACACAGCTGGCGAGGTGAAGACCATGCAGCTGCCTTGGTTACACCAGTCCTTTGACCTCCTGTCTCCCCCAGCAGCCTTTGATCTCTTCTGGAGGAGGGCGCTGGGGCAGATGGGCCAGCTCTCAGGTGTAAACGTTAGTGAGAGTTTGGGAAGAAAATCAATAGTCCAACAATATGAACCGATATTCTGATAATTTCAAATGTTAAAGCAATCATCCTAGAGTAGTGGGAGATTAGGGTGGCGGATGGGGCATGCGTTGGGTCGGATGCTCACCCCTTCTTCTCCTTTCAGGCTGTGTTTTTCTCACCACCCCGGCTCTGCGGCCTCCCACTTCATCTCATGGCTATGGACAGAAAAGTGACAGTGCATGAGGATGGGGCTCCTGTGGTCTCCTGGGTCCCCGAGGAGGGAGAAAAGTTGGATCTGGAAGGCGAGGACCAGGTGAAGGATCGGGGCCAGTGGACCAACAAGATGGAGTTTGTGCTGTCAGTGGCCGGGGAGATCATTGGGCTGGGCAATGTCTGGAGGTTTCCCTATCTCTGCTACAAAAATGGAGGTGGTGAGTTCACTTTGAGGTAGGCGTGGTGGGGAGAGCTGTGCCCTGACAACCTGGCAGTGCCTCCCTGGGCGCAAGGTGGTGAAATGGAAGGAGGCTGGAGCAGAGTTGTAGGACTTGAGTTGAATTCTAGCCCCATCACTAACCATTGTGTCCCCCTCTGTAAAATGGGGTGGGGGTGTAACACCTCACAAGGCTTCAGTGAAGACTGGATGAGGCTATGGTCCGGTCCATAAATCTGAATTTTTAGCATGTTCCTCCATTATTTTATACAAATGTCAGTTATTGATAGGATTAAACATTCATTCGACCAGTACTATTATTATATTTTTTTAAAATACCTTTATTGATAACATTGATTTATAACATACATTTTAAATGGATAGCATTAGTCTACATCTGTAAACACCACATCATGATCAATACCAAAAATCTAGTTTCCATCCATCACCATACACTTCATTCCCTTTTTCCATTTCACCTGCCTCTCAACTTCCCACCCCTGGACTAACCAGTACTATGTTTTCTGTAGCTAAAATTTGGCATATGTTTTGTTTGTTTATGTTACACATAAGAACAAAATCATATATTTGCTTTTCTCCATCTGATGTACTTCCTTTAGCATAATATGCTTTAGGCCTATCAGTGTTATTGCAGATGGCAGGATTTCGTCTTTTTTAGAACTGAGTAGTATTTCTGTGTGTGTGTATGTGTGTGTTATTTTCTCTACCCATTCAACATCCATCAGTGGACATTCCATATCTTGGCTGTTGTAAATAATGCTGCAGTGAAATAACTTTTGTACTAATGTTTCCAAGCCTTTGGATCAATACTCAGAGGTGAAATAGCTGGATCATCTGGTATTTCCAGTCTTGATTTTATAAGAAAACTCCATGTTGATTTCCATAGTGACTGTACCTTTTTACACTTCTATCAACTATGTATGATGGTTCTCTTTTCTCCAAATCCTTGCCAATACTTGTCTCTTGTCTTTTTGATATTAACTATACTAACAGGTGGTAGGTAATATTTCATTGTGACTTTGATTTGCATTTCCCTAATAATTAGTGTGATCAACATTTTTTCAAGTGTCTGTTGGCCATCTGTCTTTTTTCTATACCTGTCTGTTCAGTTTCCTGACCCTTTTGAATTGGGTTGCTTGTTGTTTTGTAATTAAGTTTTATGGATTCTTTATATATTTGGATACTAACCCCCTGTTAAATGTGTGATTTACAATATCGTCTCCAATCAGTTAGTATTACTCTTGGCTTATCATGTGCCAGACCCTATTCTAAATCAGAATATATCTGTAAATATAAATAAATTTTATATTTATAAATATAAATAAATATAAATCAGAACATATTCTGTATGATCAAGATTAGCAAAGGATAGCAGATTACAGACAAATGAATAAAACATGATGTGTTAAGTGATGACAAGTGGAATGGTGAGAAGCAAAGTAGAGAGCAAAGGAATGCCAATTAAGAGATCAGGAGAGAAGAACTTGAAACACCAAATAAAGTCACCAACCAGGGAAGGTTTCATTGAGGAGGTCACATTTGAGCAAAAACATAAAGGATTGAACCCAACAGATAGATACCAAATGAAGATAATTCCAGAGGCAAAGGCAAGTGCAAAGGTTCTTGGGTGAAAGTGCAACTGGCATGTTTAAAGACTAGCTGGGAGGCAGGTGTGGCTGGGGGTGAGCGATGGGGAAGATAATAGAAATGAGGTCAGAGAGATCACTCGGATCTTATCGGTTCTGCTCTGAATGAGGTGGGAGCAATGAGAATGTCCTGGTTCAATAAGTGATATTATCTTTTCTTTAATTTTTTAATTAAATAAATATGTTGTTATTGTTGAGGAGGAGGAACATGAGCAGGGGCATGGGGGGGGAGGTGTTGGCACCTCACCTTCTTCAGCATATAGCTAGATGGTTTTTGGTCTATTCCCTGAATTGTACAACCATCACCACAACTGACTTTAGAACATTTTTATCACCCCTGTAAAGCATGTCCATTAGCAATATCTCCTACTCCCGCTCCCCTCAACCAAAGGTAACCACTAAACTACTTTCTATGGATTTATCTCTTTGGACTATTTCATCTAAATAGAACAATATATTGATCTGAATTATTTGTCACCATCCAGCTTATTTTTACCTTTTGAAAATTCCTTTATTCTTTTGTGGTCATGATCTATGTTTACTGCACATGTGGAAAATAGTCCAGAACAGAAGGAGACGAAACACTCCTGTTTAAAGATAGCCCTTGCTTAGAAAAGCCTTCTAAACACTTTTTATATTTCACTTGTTAAGTATTTACTGAGCATCCACCATCTATCTTGCTCTGTGTTTAAAAACTTGCAGTTAGTCCAATAAACCTCCTGAATCCTTGACTCCAAAGAAACAGAAATAGGAATTCCTCGCCAGGTCAGGACTGTGGGGATGAAATAGAGCTGTGTGGGTCAGGGGCAGCAGGAAGAAGAGGCAACTTGTTTCTTTGTGCCAGGACACAGTTTCAAGGACAGTGAGCAAGAGCAAAAGGGGACTGAGTCCTTCTTTCACAAGGAGGACACTGTCTCAGAGAACGCAGGACTCACCCAAGACCACAGAGCTGTGTGGCAGCAGCTGGCCTGGTGCACACTCACTCCCTGGTTTACATGCATCTTGCCTTGCCTCTGAAGAGGAGGGGGAAGGAGGGCCCAGTGTCAGGGCTTCAGCTTCCAGGCTACCTTACTCTGTGTCATCTGGAGGCTGTAGCTGTCACTCTGACCTCTGTGCTGGCTGTAGGACAGATCGAGAGACAAGCACCTACGGATAGGGGACTCATATTGGGCTGAGCCATGAGATCTGGGACTAGGGCAGGGCACTTCACTGTGAAAGGCCTGTATTCATGTCTGTCACCTGTGTTTAGCACCTTAGCTGTCCCAAGTGACCTACTTGGGCGTGCAGGCCACCCATCTTCTTCCCTTCATTAACTGGAGGGACTAACCCAGTTCAGGGGTTCCCACTTGGGGTTACTGGTCTTTGGGGGTTTAGGGAGGTAGTAATGAATGTCCAGGAATTAGTTTCCTTATTTCAGATGATGTAAAAGTGGATCTAGGTGGGAATATAAAAGAAAACCCAAATTTCAAATTTATTTTGCATTAGACTAGAATTGTACTAATTAATCATGGTAACAGGGTTTATCTCAAGTTGACCATAAACTCTGACTGACAGTTAAGAGTTTTTTATTACTATATGCAGGATAATGATCATTAATAAACCCAATTCTATAGAGAAAATATTCCAAAAGGATAAAAAATAAGGTTACCATTATTATTATTATTATTATATATTATATCTTAGGTTATAAAAAATGGACAACTACTAAATCAGTGACCCAGCATTCTTTTTCCCTCTTCTCTGCTTCTCACCACTCCACTCATCCTTGGGAAATGGTTCGGCTAAGCAAGACTTTGATGAAATTCCCAGTTTCCAGATTGTCGATGGTTTTGAAAGGGGTGCTTAGGGAAATGATAAGGTAATATTAGCGCAAAGGGAGAAGAGTTTAGCCGAGCTTCAAGTCACCTGGTTCTCGCAGACCCCGGGGGTGCATCATCTGGGGGCTTGTGTCCGTAACCCAGGACTCAGGGGAATAAAGGCAAACACAGGTTAGAGAAGAGTTCAGGACTTGCTTGGCACTACTCCCTAGGATCCCAGGGACTGATACACGTTTTCCCTTGCCCTTGCTATTGCTTTTGGGAATGCAAATGATTACAAGAATCTCAAAGGGAGATTTCAAAGATCTTTATGTGCATATCAAAGATCTTTAAATGTTTATGCCAAAAGGTGGAAATAACCCAAATGTCTATCAACGGATGAAATGGAAAAAGCATAATGTTTATACATTGAGGGAATATTATTGAGCCTTGAAAAGGAGGGGCTTCTGATATATGCTGCAACATGAATGAACATTGAACACATCTCTTAAGTGGGAGAAGCAGACACAAAGGATAAATTATGTACAATCCCACTTACATGAGGGGTCTGGAATAGGCACACGTAGGGAGAGAAAGTAGAATGGTGACTGACAGATGCTGGGAAGGCAGAACATGGGGAACTGCTGTTTAATGGGTTTGGAGTTTTGATGTGGAATGGATGGAAAAGTTCCAGAGGTAAATAGTGATGATGGCTGTACAACAATGTAGTGATGATGGCTGTACAACTTGAAAATGGCTACAATGGTAAAATTTCTGTTGTATATTATTTACTATGCAAGAACTGTACATACTTCCTGACCCAGTAATTCCTCTCCCAGAAATTTATAGTAAGTAGCAAATTATACACTTCCAAAAGGATGTGGACAATCATCACAGCAGTACTTCTATCCAAACTACAAAAAAAAAAAAAAAGCCAATGAAGGTTTTGATGAAGTAAACTAGGATAAATGTTAAGGTAGAGTACTTTGCAATGATGCTGAAGTATTTATTGATCTGAAAAGAGGTCCGTTGTTTTTAATACATAAGTGCATTGTTGATGGTTATCAAGTAATAGAATGTAGGTTCTCATTTTTGCAAAGTGTGTATGTTTATAAGAAAATTGGAAGGATGTTTTTTCCCTTTCTTTCTCTTTTGGGTTACTTGAGAGTCACTGCAATATAGTGCTTAAGAACAGACTCAATTTCTACTGTTTACTTCCTTATCTGTGTCCCAGTTTATGAATTTTCAGACTGGCCTCATTTTTCTCATCTGTAAAATGGGGATAGCAATAGTACTGCTGCATGGGGGTTGTTCTGTGAAAATTGATGATAGTGAAGCATTTAGAAAAGTGCTTGACAAACAGTAAGCACCAAATCATTGCTAGGTGTTGGTGACTGGGCAATAAGTAATAATCCACTCACCCTTGTATACATTTCAGAGATGCCTAGATAGTCAGTCTGTGCCTTAGTGACTGAAAAGCATGCCGTGGGTTTAGACTCAGCTCTGATTCCCATATCACTTGTGGGATGTCTTTTAGGCCTGGTCTCCTCTTGGAACTTGTAAGTCAGTGCCTAATCACAGGCTGTTGAAACCCCACTTCCTCAAAATCTGCCTGAGCAGAAGGATGGACTTCCCTGCTAGGATCTCCATTCAGAACAGGTGGAAGGGGAAAAAACCCTCTGAGAATTATTAGAGGGAAAATAATTTTTCCAAGGTGTTTTTATTTGTTTTTCTCCAAAGTGTAACAAACTTGATAATTTAATAAGCATATCAAATTATACAGAACATATGTTTTTGTTCCAAAAATAATAAATTGACTAGATTTGTGAAACACACTGAGAAAATAAATAGTGCCTATGTTAGATTTCCACCTAAATTTTCATTCACTTCCCTTCAGAAGCCTCTCCTATCCCCAGTGGGGTTTGGACTGGAAAATTCCTGCCTGCCCCTGCTCACAGACAGGAGGAAGTCCACTGGGAAGGGGTGAGGAGAGAGATGAAGGCTGGTGGGCGCTGGAGTGAGGGCTCTGGGAGGGGGCTGAGGCTGGAAGGCTCAGCCCTGCTTCCCCTCCTCTACAGGGGCCTTCTTCATTCCCTACTTCATCTTCTTCTTCACCTGCGGCATTCCGCTATTCTTCTTGGAGGTGGCGCTGGGCCAGTACACCAGCCAAGGGAGCGTCACTGCCTGGAAGAAGATCTGCCCCCTCCTACAGGGTGAGTGCCCCCCTTGTCACATCCCCACCCTTCCACCACCACCATCTCTGCCCCTCCCCCTGTCTGCCCCTCTCACCACCCCCTTCACTCATCCAATCTCATCCTGTGCTAAGTGCTGTGGAAGCACAGGAAGTATAATTAGGTTTATAAAACCTGGGGAGGAAGGAACTCCTCAAAAAAGACAACGCAGAATCACAAGCTCAAGACAGGGGCAGAGACACCGGAGGGGTCCTTGCAGGTGAGGAACCCTGAAGCTTAATCCTTGTGGTCTTAGAGATCCTCAAAGCATGAGATGATACAGTGATGCTGCTGCTGGTGGTGCATGACCTCCAACATGCCCTCTGACCCCCACTACCCCATGCATCAGGGTTCACGCAAGCACTTGACATGCATTTTCTCAGCTGACGTGATTCACCTCGTTTTATGAATGAGAAAGATGAGTTCGGTACTAAGGTTTGAACTTGGGTCTTCCCGAGCTCATGTTGTTAGACAGCTCCTGCTCCCCTCTCTGTCCATCTTGGGTACAATGTGAGCAGCTGGTGCTCTTCCTCCAACCCCCTCTTCACTTGACTGGGACAATCCCTTGGGGTCAGAGGGAAACTCAAGGGGTCTCCCTGTCCTGGGAGGTTCCTGGGCCATTTGAAATGGAGAGAGGACACTTCTCACGTCAACCTCTGAGGGAGCCCCAGGGCTTAGGCTATCTGTGGTTGCCGCCCAGCTTAGTAGGTTGGACAGAGGAGGCATGGGTGGGGAAGGACCGGTTTCTAGGTCATCTGGGGCTTGGACTGCGGATTGGGAGTGTGGCGGGAAGGCAAGACCAGTCTGGCACTGACTCTTTTGGGGGCATCTATGGGACCCCTCGGGGGGGGCGGCAGTGAGGAGGTTGGATCAGCATCTACCTTTGTACACCTGAGTTCAGGAGCCTTAGCCAGAGTTTAGGGAGGAGATTTGCTCCAGACCCCGCAATAGTCCAAGGCTCCCCAGCTGGGCTGTCTCTAAGCCCAAGCATGCCCATAGGAAGCCACAAACTGACTGTCTGTGGGGTGCAAGGGGTAGAGTGATCAAACCAGACCAGGAAGGGGGCTAGGAGGTGGGGACGCCGGGGATTATTGTTCCTTCCTTTCTTTTTTCCCAAGTAGAAGAGTTCCCCCATGGTCTGGGGTGTCAGGGAGCGCTCCCTTAAGGGGGGACTTTCAGGCTGCTTACCTGTAGATTTACAGGGCACTTATAGATGCCCTGCCTAGCCACCTCCCCTCTCCAGCCAGTGTATACCCACACACCCAGGAAACACACCTAGAGCTCACCCTTCCCACCCTCCTCAATTTACACACTGGACCTTCCTCCTCTACCTCATCCCTGCCCTGGACATGGGGCTCCCCACCCTCCCCAGCCTGGCACAGCCTCCAGCCCCTGGTGTTTATGGGGCCTCTGGGTCAGGCAGCACAGCGCGTTCCGGAGGTGAACCCGGCACACTGGCCGCTTGTTTGGGTGTTTGGTTGTCTATGTGGGTGTCTGTGTGCGAGCTCCAAATATGCTGCCCAGGCCATTGCCAGTTCCCGGGGACCCTCCTGGCACGGGCAGTAGCCCAGCCATCTGCCCATCCATGGTTGCTCTGGGCGCCTTCCTGCCGGTCCCAGACACTCTGGAGGACCTGCCCACTGGGACTCAAGGGGACTGCACTTAGAAAAGCCCTTCCTGCCTCCCTCTGAGCAAAGGGGAAGCTGGCCATGGGGGACGAGGTTTGTTGACAGTCAGCACTGATTTTTCGAACTGCCCTTGGGCTGCCGGGCTGCCCTCTGGGCCTTCATCAAATGGCTCTTGAGATGGACTTGGCTGGACTGGAGAGGAGCTGCCCTGGATGGAGCCACCCACTTCCTCCTGCCCGGTTCACAGGGGCACCCACAGGCCAGGGGCAACTTTCAAAGTCCCTGTGGCAAAGCTCCACTTGTGTGGGACCCTGATGGGGCAGATGGGGTTGACTGCTGCTGCCCCTGCCCCAGCATGGAGGCCACAGCCCAGCGGGTGGCTGGCCTCCTGCTGCTCCTGGGGGCAGCATTTACAAGACTGTCTCCCCGTGCTTGACGGCCACCCCTTCCTCACTGCTTTCTTCTGAGTTTTGCTTCTGAGACTGAGTCTTGTCAAAAAACTGGCGATTATTTCCTTGTTCTGCTGCCCCTTTTCATTTTGCAGTAGACCTAAGAAATGCAGGCAGGCAAGGGGAACAAACATTTTCAAGGGAGAACCAAAATCCTATCACCTAGGAAAAACACTTGTGAACCTTGGAAGACAGTCCCTGCAGAGTTTCTGTTTTCTCTCATTAAAGGCAAAAATGTATCTTTTTCAAATGCAGGCTATGAAAGTGGGAGAAGGCATAGTGCTCTGTAACTTGTTTTCTTTCTGACCAAATTGTGCTGTAAATGGTTTCTCAAGCCCATATACCCTTAAGGCTTTCTCAGTGCTGCACCAGATCCTTCTAGCCCCTCCCCCCAATCCCCTACCCATGCCTTCTCTCATCCCCAGTGTCTTGTTTTGGCTAACATTGGTCTCTTGGATTCTCCCCGCCCCTCCTCCGCTCTGGAAGGCATTGGTCTGGCATCTGTGGTCATTGAAGCCTATTTGAATATCTACTACATCATCATCCTTGCCTGGGCTTTCTTCTATCTGTTCAGCTCCTTTACCGCTCACCTGCCCTGGACGACTTGTACCAATTCCTGGAACACAGGTATGTTGTCACTTTGACCCCTGGGATGGGGCATCTTGCTAAGGGATGGTGCCGGATGACTGGGGATGAGCAAACAATGGTAGAGCACATGGCAGAACTTTCCAGGAAGCCTAGCTATGCAGGCTCTGGTGCCAGTTCTACTGGCTGTCCCTTCTGTGGGACCTGACATCAGCCTCCAGGAGACGTGGGGACCTTCAGGGCCTGTGAATGTGCGTGCAGATGCAACTGCATCTGTATGTGTTATTATCACGCACGCTTCCACCTGTTCTCTTGAAAAATATTTATCGTGCCCCTACTGTGTGCCAAGCACTGTGTCAGCTGCTAGAGTCCCAAGGGTGAGTGCCAGCGTGGCTCTAACCCTCACTGAGCGTACAGTCTAGTGGTGAAACAGACAAATTAGCAAGACAATGGCCAATTGTGGCGGGTGAAAGAAACAGTGCAGTAACTTATGAGCATGGGGGGGGGGGGGAATGCCAGCTGAGGGCTGGAGGGTGAGGAAGGGCTGCCTTGTGAACCGCATTCCAAGGGGAGGAAGGACTGGCACAAGGACGCAGCCCCTTTGTCTGCTGATGGAGAGAGTGGGCAGGTTCAGAGAGTGCTATCCACGTGAGTCACCCACACAGGGTCAGAGTGCATCTGCGGTCTGGATTGTGTCAGAGGTTGGTGGGGTGGCCAGGAGGCATAGCTGTGTTCACCGGAACGAGAGCAGTGCAAGGCGCTGCTCCACGGACCATGAGACAGGTCCCATGAACCACTAGAGTAGCCAATTCCTGATACTCTGGGAAAAGGGGGCTCCCAGGAAGTTCTGGGGCTTAGGAATGATGGGGACCACCAGACTGCAAGGCTAGAGGGTCAGGAGAGACTGGGGCTAGGGGGCATCTCTGACTATCTCATCCCTAGCTGATGCATAACCACTGCCTCCCCTTATCCCCAACAGAGCGCTGCATGGACTTTGTGAATCACTCGGCAAACAGCACAGTGACCCCCTCTGAGAACTTCACCTCACCTGTCATAGAATTCTGGGAGTAGGTGCTGGACCTGGTTGTCACATGCCAGGGGCCTCAAGCAGGGAAAATTTGATTGTCTGAGGCCTGGGTTTTGGGTGTGCAGGTTTAAGGTTCTCTGTGAATCCTTTCCAACATTTATCCTCCTCCACCTGACCTCACATAGCTACCAACACGAGTCCATCCTGACCTGCATCTGCCTTGACTCCCACAGGGGGACATGCCTCCCTCCCTCACATCCCCACAGCCCCACATATAGACCCACACAAGTGTAGGGGTGTGCTGGAAGAAGTCTGTGCCACTGTTGGAGAGCTGATTCCAGTCTCTCCCCAGCTCAGTGCTCGTGATGTCTTGTGGTCGCTTGAAATTGGCCAAGGTGGGAATGTTTATACCACAGAAATTGGCAGAACCACCACTTGGCATCCATCCTCCCCCATGACCACATATACCCTTGTGTCATCCCTGCCCATGCATTGGCACCTTCATGTCATCCATGTCTACCTATTCCTGCACACTTGCCTAAAGTCCAAGCATATTCACCAACATGTTCGCTTGTCTGCCTGCCCCCTTGCATACACGTGCACCCTCAACAGTAGCCCCACCCTCACCTACACGTGTTTGTACACGTTTCCACCACCGCCATACAGTTATAGATATTAACACATAATATTCCCCTCCATTTAATACCCAGATGCTTGCTCATCCATTATATATATATGTGTGTGTGTATATATATATATAAATATCTACTCTCCAGATACTCATTCATACATTCCTCCTTTCTCCTCTCTTTCTCTTCTCTCTTTCTGTACAATAGAGAAATCTGGATGAGTTAGAAAGACAAAGATACCTATGGGATTACGTGATTTGCTCTTCTAACAGCCAGGGGCATACAGACCACAGGTGGGAACATGGCATGACCATGGGACAAGGGGCTGGGATGGGGGCAGGGGAGCCTGAAATAAGAGGTCTGTGGGGTCAGCTCCAAGAATCAGGAGACTTGATGACAGAGCTAAGCTGTCTTCTTCCATCTTTCACCTGTTTTTTATTTTTCCCATCAGGAGACGTGTTCTGGGCATCACCTCAGGCATCCATGACCTGGGGTCCCTGCGCTGGGAGCTGGCCCTGTGCCTCCTGCTGGCCTGGATCCTCTGCTACTTTTGCATCTGGAAGGGGGTCAAGACCACAGGCAAGGTGAGGTATTCTGGCTCCTGGCCATCTGTTTGTGAGCCCTAGAGTTCATGGGGACACTCACAGTTCATGGGGTCCACAAAACCAGAGGAAAGAGTAGTTGAAGGGAGAAGCATGGTGAGAACAGGAGGAACAGGAGGACAGTTTAATTCAAGCCAAGGAAAAGATTTCTTTTTCAGCGTGACCTTAGGAGACCTGTTTCCATAAGGGAGATTCAGAGCAAAAGTGGAAATAAAAATCCCACTGTCAGAGCAAAGCACCACACGAGCATCAGCATGAGGGTGGGTGGGACCTGCTAATTCCTATTCATTTCACTGTGCTGCTTCCTCTATTATACATGGGTACTTGTGTTTGGTTTGTGCATCTATTGTACATGCATATTACCCGATGAGGATCATGTACTCTCGTGACTTTCTGTATTTAGCATATGAAGATTATTTGTTTTTGAGTGTATAGAGTTCAGATTTGAGCGTTATTTTCAACACAGGGAACCTGAAACTGATACTTCATGCATTTTAAGGCCAGGATTAATAAAGAAATCGTAGAATACATACCTGATAGAATACTATACAGCTGTGAAAAAGATGAAACAGTGACATTTGAGATAATATGGATGGGTTGCTAAGTGATTATGTTATGTAAAAAAGTCAAAAGGTGAAAGACAGATTTTGGGATGGTTTCACCCATCTGTGGAATATAAATAAAAACATTTGTACAGGCAAAATACAGTAGGAATGAATCTTGAGGTTACTGGAGGGAATGGAAGTAGGGGAAAGGTAGGGTTGAGAAAGAGGGGCAGAGGGGGTATTTGATATGGGTGACTGGATGGTGGGTGAGTGGAATATGTACACAGATGGGAAAATAAAATGTAACCCCAAAAATTATAATAAAAAATTAAAATGAATAAATAAAGTCAGGAATACACAGGAAATGAACTCCTTTGATTAGTCCTTTCCCAGAGCAGCTTCCTCCTTCCGTGGATTGTTGTCATAATAAGAATAGCAATATCAGTAATGACCAAAATAGCAATAATAATAATAATATAGATGATGTCACCGCCTTGAATGAAGAGCTGAATTCAGTCAGGGCAGAGTGGAGCCCCTTGTGTCTCCATCTTCCTAAAGCTCAGGCCACTGCTGCTCCCCCAGCCTTACTCTTGGAAAAGTACAGTTTAAATTTCCCACAGATCATTGTTCAAATCAGCTCCCCCTCTCCCTGGAGAAGGGGAGTTCGCAACAGCCAGGAGAAAGATTGAGGGAGACCAGAGGCAGGATTTAAAAATAGTCTTTGAAATGTTTTGGCTGGAAACTTGTCCCTTCCCTGTCCTTCCTGCTCCCTGCTTGCCCAGCTGATAAGCATCTCACCCTCTGCTGGGGAGCCCAAGACCCACTGGCATGTGACAGGAAGGTGTGGAAAGTTTCCTGTGCTCACCCCCACTCTGAGTTCTCCAAGAAGGTTTGGGACACTGAGCTAGGTGTGTTCTCAGTGCCTGGGGCGGGTGGAGGTGGGGGTGGGGGCGAGTGGCAGACTCCCTGCCCCTTCCAAGCTGCTGTGACCTGGCTGACCTTGGCCTGTCCCCTCTCCAGGTTGTTTATTTCACAGCCACGTTCCCCTACCTGATGCTGATCATCCTGCTGATCCGAGGCGTCACCCTCCCTGGAGCCTATGAGGGCATCATCTATTACCTGAAGCCAGATTTGTTTCGTCTTAAGGACCCCCAGGTAAGTATCTGCTGGGGGCTGTTTCCCCAGATGTCTCCCATCTCAACCAGATCTGGGTTTTTGAAAATCTTTGATTACATTTCTCTTGCTTTAAAAACCATGAAAGCCCAACTGGGAAAGAGTTGGAGAGTAGAGAAACAAATGATGACAAAAGAACTAAAAATCTACCACTT
The DNA here is from genome assembly GCA_004024945.1 of Uropsilus gracilis. Taxonomy (NCBI): domain Eukaryota; kingdom Metazoa; phylum Chordata; class Mammalia; order Eulipotyphla; family Talpidae; genus Uropsilus; species Uropsilus gracilis. Next base: position 102,305 of record PVHY01002334.1, on the reverse strand, counting down.
GACATTTTAGTGTATGCCTTCCAACTGTTTTTCTAGGTGGTATGTGTGTTTGTGTTTCTGTGTTTTAACATAGTTAAGCTAACTTTAGATATATATTCTTTCTCACTTACATTATATTTTATGCACTTTCCATGTTATTTATTAAGCTCGCTTGTAAATGTCATTTTTAATGCATGTATAATATTCCCCTTGTCCATCACCTGTTGATTCATTTACTCATCAAATATGCACCCATTGGAGGGCTCTGATGCTAGGGAGGGATCAGATAGGACAAGAGGCAAAACAGATGAGGCTAAATGTCCTCTGAGCTCTCCCATCTGGGCAGGTATCCTCCTTTCTCCCACCCTCCCTTTTCCAGAACAGTCAGGGCAAGCATTTTCCAAAGACACCTTGTATTTCAATCCTTGGCCACACCTCTGATGACTTCCTACCAGCAGTTACACGTGGCATCAGAAAGTCAACTCACATGCACCCCCTCAAGTTCTTGAGAAGCTCTGGCTTTAGAGAAACATGGGCTCTTACTACCAGTGCGAGGCGTGTCTCTCCCTCCCGCAGCGCCCAGGAGAGATTCGACTATAAATTGGGTCAAAATAGTAACACTATGTTGTTTATTGTTTAACAACAGCAAGACTGACATTTCCCACAGAGTTCGTGGCCAGTTGTACTTCCCCTGGGACTTGCCTGTGGGCATTGTCTCCCGGCCTGGGGAATCCTGCTGGATTGGAGTGAGCTGTTAGGCCCATGCTTTGCTGGGTGGCTTCCTGGGTCTCTGCTTGTTGAAGGCATGCAGGCTCCCCCCGCAGAAACACTGGCCATCTGGGGGGCCATGGCCATGGGCCGCACACTCCCCGGAAGAAGCTCAAGTAGCACTAAGACGCTTAAGTAGAAGCTTAAGTAGCACCAAGCGTTCCGCGCTTGCTGGGGAGCACAGAGCCATCACCTGGCCAGCGGGCCTGTGAGTGGAGGGCTGTGTGGTAACAGAGAGCCGGCTTTCAGGGAACCTATGGGAACATGGAGGCCATCCCTGGTCACCTCTACTGGTGTTGGTGGGCTCCTCTTGCTCTCTCCCTACCACTTTCTTGGGGGTCTCCTGCAGGTGTGGATGGATGCAGGCACCCAGATCTTCTTCTCCTTCGCCATCTGCCAGGGATGTCTGACAGCCCTGGGCAGCTACAACAAGTACCACAACAACTGCTACAGGTGGGCACGGGGTGGGCTGGGGACTCCCAGGACCCTGTCTGCTCATGATTGAAGGTGGGGGCAGTGCCCTGGGGTGCGCTCCAGAGAGCAACAAATTTTGTGAGACCAATGTTGTGGGGTCTAAATTTCCCAAACTAAATTTCTTTCTTCCTCCCCTTTCCTTCTTTTTCTTTCTCATCTTCTGATTCCTGGGCTTTGTCCTCTTTTTCCCATTCATTTTCCTTTTCTTTCCTTGATGCTTCTCCCTGTCCTGTTCTCTCTTCCCTTTACCCTCTTCCTGTCTTTTGACGCCTCCTCCCCTGATGGATCTCTCCCTCCTTTTCTTCCATCTGTCCCCACTAACCCCCCACACACAGGGACTGCATCGCCCTCTGCTTCTTGAACAGTGCCACAAGCTTTGTGGCTGGCTTTGTGGTCTTCTCCATCCTGGGCTTCATGTCCCGAGAGCAGGGGGTGCACATCTCTGAAGTGGCCGAGTCAGGTGGGTGTCATTGTGCTGTCTGGGACCTGCCAGGAGGGAGGTCTGGGACCTGCCAGGAGGATCAGCTCTCAGATCCCAGAGCTGAGGATGCTGGGCACAGAGCAGGGCCACCATAACCACAGAAGAAAGAAGGGGGGGCAATGGTTGGTGGACTTCCTGCAGGGCAGTGGGGTGGACTTGTAGCTGCATGAATGGTTGGCTGGGTGTAGAGCAGCCCCTGGGACTCGAGGAAGGCAGGCTTCCTCGTGGCATCGTGGCATCTCCCCACTTTCCTGGATCACGTCCCCTATACACACATACACACACATGCACACTGCCTTGGGATGGGGCTCTTCCCTGAGGGCCCAAACTTACTTGGTGTCATATGCCCAACAGGTCCTGGTCTGGCCTTCATTGCTTTCCCCAAGGCTGTGACGATGATGCCCTTATCCCAGCTGTGGTCCTGCCTTTTCTTCATCATGCTCATATTCCTCGGGCTGGACAGCCAGGTGAGCCCCCACCCACCACAATCTCTCCCACCCTGCTCACCCACTTGAGTGCTTCTGAATTTCCTGGCATGACCTCGCCCCACCCTGTCCTGACCCTACACTTTGAGGCCCCCTCTGCTGTCCAAGGGTTTGAGCTTGTGGCTGGTTGGGTGAGCGTAGGTCATCCATCGTCTGCGAGGAGAATTTATTCCTCCTGCCATGACTTCCCCAAAACATGGGGAGGTCCCTGCCCCAAGTGTCCCTCCAGCCTCCTCCCAGCTTCTCATCTCCAGCTGCCTGACCCTATCCCCTGAGACTTTGGGGGTGGAACAAATCACCCGCCAACCTCACTGCTGGGCTCCTCTGTGGTGGAACTGTGGCCAAGGGAAGGGCTGACCTCTCACCCCCATGCACCCCATTTCCATCCTTTGTACCTCTCCCTGCACTCTGGTGGGTGAGTGGGGCGAGAGGAGGACAGGGCTGGGCCGGTAGCCTGTCCTCACCCCCACTCCCCTCCTGGCTGCAGTTTGTCTGTGTGGAGTGCCTGGTGACAGCCTCCACAGACATGTTCCCCAGGCAGCTGCGGAGGAGCGGGCGGCGAGAGCTCCTCATTCTGGCCATCGCCATCACGTGCTACTTGATTGGGCTCTTACTGGTTACTGAGGTGAGCAGATCATGCCTGCCGGGGAACTCCAGGATCAGGGAGCTATGCGGCCACCACTGACCCTGCTCACAGCCACATTCCCTCATCCAGGAAGTGGGGCATCAATGGCAGTGCCCTGCCCCCCCACACTGTGAGGCTGAGGGGCCCTGAGGTGGAATCTACCTGTTAGTGCTTATTGGCTTCCGGTGGCAGAAACACAGCTGGATTACATGGAAAGAGGGGTTTGGGGGTCAAGAGATGGATAAACCTATGTTTTAGCTTCAGACACATCGATCTTGGAGCTCTGAGACATTGTCAGGAATGCACCTCTCTCCTGGCCCTCTTTTGTCTAGTGGCTTCATCCTTTGCCTGGTTTCCGTTTGACATAGAAGAAGGTTGCCACAGCTCCAGGCTTGCCTTCTGCCCCCTAGCCAACCCCAGAGGAAGTGAAGTGCATTCCCTGAAAGCCTCACTCACAGTACTGGACTTGCCTCTTCTTCAGCCACACGGGGACAGGTGCACTCAGTGAGATGAGATTGGTTTGCAGAAGGTGGGAACTGGGCAGATGAAACAGTTCCTGGCACCCTTGATGGAGAGGTTTGAGATAGAGGGAGGCAGGTCAAGCTCCCTTTAGATACAAGGCATGACTTTTCACAGGAGGGGCAGGATGGCACCCCAGATGGGTATTTGTCTCTTGCTGCCTCCCATCACCAAGACCTCAGCTCACACCCTCTTCCATAGGGTGGGATGTATATCTTCCAGCTGTTTGACTATTATGCTTCCAGTGGCATGTGCCTGCTCTTCCTCTCACTGTTTGAAGTTATCTGCATCAGCTGGGTGTATGGTAAGCCAGGGCTTGTGGGAGAGCTTCTGGGGCCCAGCTAAGGGCAGGTCTTCCCAGGATGAGGGTGGGGTGTTCTGGCCTTCTGGTTTCCATAGGTCTTTGTGTTGCTGTCCTGGTTCTTTTACTGGGAAGTTGATCCATTGCTGGGAGCCTTCACATTCCTCATCATGACTGAGTTCCTTGACAGTGGGGGTCACTATAAATAAGTTTTCCTAAAACAACAGCTGCCTGTGATGGGCCTTCCCAGCTGAAATCCTAGTCAGAAGGGACCTTCAGGGCCATTTTGATTGAACCTCCATAAATCCCCACATTCTCTTTCAGAGTTTTCTAGTACACTTTGCTTGAATATTTCCACAGACAGGAAACTCATTCCTGCGTTTTTGAGGTCTCCTCCAAAGTGTCCCTCTAGCCTCTTTCCAGCCGCTCAACTCAAGCTTCTCAGCCCTGAATGTTGGGGGCAAAACATCTCCCACCCCAACCTCTCTGCTGGGCACCCCTTCTGTGGAGAAGTGTCTGCCTGAGGAGAATTCTGACTTGTGGTCTTCTCCCTACAGCCCTGGCTCTTCAGGGCTGAGGTACTAGCCAGGGTGCTGAACACATAACCTCTTCATGGTATCAGGCCTGGTAACAAGGGTGGGAGAAATTTTCAGTTACTGAGTCAGTGCACTGCTGTGCTCCCAGCACTGTGCTAGGTATCCCAGTGCTCTCACCATGGGCTCAATAGCCCTACTGGAGTCAGGTGAGGGCAGGAGCATGCAAGGCTCAGAGAAGTTAGGTCCCTTGTCTAAGCTCACATAGCTCGTGAGCGGAAGAGCCATCATCACTTCCCAGTTCATCTGGCTGCGTGGCGCCAGGCTGAAGGGACAGAAGCCAAGTCCCCTGTGAGGGGACACAGGCTCAGGACGGAGAGGGTACAGGAGTGCACATGGGAGGACAAGTCACCAGTAGGAAGGTTCTGCTTTTCTGCCTTGTGCCTTCCTATTTGGTATCTTTTCCTTTCCTCGGAGATGGGTCCTACCCTCCCACCTCAGCCATCTGAGGCCTTCCTAGTTTTCTCCTATGACTTTCCAAAGCCCAACTCTTGGAGAGCCTCTGAAAACTCAGTGACTGCAGTATACATGACTGATGAGCCTTTGTTGGTTCACCCACGCAGCAATAACTGGTTTTCATCTGGGGAGAAATTTAGAAGTCAAAGGAACGTCTCTAGCCATGGCATTTCATGCCTCGTGGATCAGCAGGCAGGTGTTTTTCCTGGGGAGGAGAGGCTGGTGGAACCCCCACCCCACCCCGACCCCCACCATGACTTTTGCAGGCAGTGTCTCCTTAACTCTTAGGGATTGCTTCTGCCTGGAACTCAGAGCAAATGTGGAAACCTGAGGGTATTAAAGAAAACAAAACAGAGACAGTGTTTTCACAAACACAAACCAGACCCCTCACTCATTGCACTTTGTTGGGCGTATGGCATGGTTCCCCCAGAGTCTGGCATCAGGGCACCATTCCTTCCCAGTAGCTTCTGGCCCCATGTGAGTGTAGTGCACTCTGCCAAGCAGTGAGGCTTGCTGTTTCCACCTGAAAATGAATCCACCTGCTACACAAGATGAAAAGCAGCAGTTTATCCCTTGAACCCTCTCCTGTGATTAGGATGGTAGGGTCTTCATCCCCGGACAGGGCAGCCTTGCACTGGGAAGTGAGGTGACTCTTGAGGGTACCCCCTTATTGTTGGCAGCCCCTTCTCCCTCTTTACCTGCCCTGTGGCCAAGGTCAGAGTCCCTTGTCACTCATGTGCCTGATCCCGTTTCCCATCCCAAGGTGGGGCGAAGAGCACAAAGCCAGGTGAGTCTTCCCCCAAATCCCTGGAACCCCCCCTCCTGTTTTCACACTTCCCCCCCCCTGCCATGCCTGAGCAGGCGCCAACCGTTTCTATGACAACATTGAGGACATGATCGGCTACCGGCCTTGGCCCCTGGTGAAGGTCTCCTGGCTCTTCCTGACCCCTGGACTTTGCCTGGTATGTGCCTACCCGGTTGCCCCTTCATTCCTTTTTGCCTCCAGAACAGGATGCCTGAGTGCTGGGGCTCTGGGGTTCTTTCTCTGTCAGTCTGGTTCCCCCGGGAGGCCAGCCTATCCCTCCCTCCCACCCCCATGTTAGCTCCCTGCGCTTCTCTCCTGGGGCTGTCTCCTTCATCTGTTGGCTTGGCCGTCACTGTCATCTGTTCTAGCTCCTGATCCCTCCCTTTCCCTCAGTGCTTCCATCCATCTACCCCTGTCCCGAGTACTGGTCTCTTTCCATCTGTCTCCTTTGAGCTCCTCCATCTGCCTCCTTCTCTGACTCCTTTTGTTTCAGTCCTTGAGGGGAGGGGGGGCCTGCGATGTACAATGTGTGAGGGCCCTGTTCTCCCACCTTGTGTCTTTGTCTTGCTCATCACTGGATAAGTGGCTCTCTATCTTATCTGCGTCTGCCCCTTCCTCTTCCTAGGCCACTTTCTTCTTCTCCCTGACCAAGTACACACCGCTCAAGTACAACAACATCTACGTGTACCCTCCCTGGGGATATGCCATTGGATGGTTCCTGGCTCTCTCCTCCATGCTCTGTGTCCCGCTCTTTGTCATCATCTCCCTCCTGAAGACCCAGGGTTCCTTTAAAAAGGTAGGGCCTGGGGGAATGATGCATGAAGGGGGTGAACTTCAGGCTGGACACTGCAATTGAGGCACAGCCTTAGTGTGGGGGAGCCCTTTGTTCTAATGGATTCTTAATGAGAAATGTCTAGTGGCTTAATTTTCAGGAATATTCAACCACTTCCCTCCCCAATTCTGAGCCTTTAAACTGTGCCCTCGTTAGCTCACCTGGGCAGGCTAACCAAAGGCTAATCAAACTGTTGGAGGTTATGGGGACAGCTACATCTCAAACAGAGGCTGCTGTGCTCCTTGCTCTTGGAAATCAGTTACCACAATCCACCCAATTGCAGTCTCCTGGCCTCTCAGCTTAGCCTTGCCTGGGCCTTAGAGTTTGGGACATGTCTTCCTGGAAAGAGAGAGAGCCAGTGTCCCCCCTAAACACAAATACTATGTTTGTAGAAATGGATTTGACCTACAAGTAGCAGAAACCCAACCTACGATGAGCAGAGAAGCTGATTTTTTCTTACCTATCAAGAAGCTAGAGAAAGAATGACTGGCTTTTAATTCAGGGGCTAGTCAAGGGGATCAGACTCTCCCTATACCTCCATCATCATGCTCATCACCTCATGGTCCCTTCATGATTCCAGTCATCAATCAGTATTCAAGGCAAGGAAAAGGGGGAAGAGATGGGACCAGTAACACTAGCAATTATTATTGCTAACAATAGCAACCCATAATAAGAAAAATACTAGCTACTTGCTGAGTGGAGAATAATGGTACTAAGAATAAAAACAATAATAATAAGAAAATAGACAGTTGGTGGCCACTTAGCCTATGCCAGGCACTGTGCTAGGAGACATGTACTGCTACTACCCTCATTTTGCAGTGGGGCATAGATGGGGCAAAACAACTTATCTGTGACTACACAGATGGTAAGAGCCTCTGGGACCAGCAGTTCACACTCTTGGTCACCATGCTGGTGCATCTTCTCTCTGCTCCAAGTCCTTATTCACTCGTATTGTGTTGTGCTATCCCCAGGTGCCTGGCTCTGTGCAGGCCCTGGGCATACAGATATGAGAAAACATCTTTGCCTCTCTTGCTCTCTACACTCCCTCCCTCCTTCTCTCCACAGCGCCTGCGACAGCTCATCACACCTGACCCCAGCCTGCCACAGCCCAAGCAACACCTGCATGTGGATGGTGGCACTAACCAGGACTGCGGGCCCACCCCAACAAAGGGGGGACTCATAGCTGGGGAGAAGGAGACCCACTTTTAGGAGTGGCCAGAAGCCAGGTGGTTACTGAGCCCAGAGCCTGTCAGGACCACCTCTCCCCTCGGTGGACAGCTTCGTCTCTGTCCCCTCTCACTGCTGAGACCCTCTCGATGTCCACAAGCTCCTCAGCTGCAGGCCAGACTCCTCTCCTCAGCTGGAGCAGCCCCTCCCTGGGCTGAGATGGTCCAGAGACACAGGCCATGCTGTGAAGAGACTCCCTGTTGAAACATGCCACCTTATTTATAAAGGAGGGTGGTCTGTTTGGAATTGGCCATCAAATGGTGGCACATGGCATGATGAGGGAATTTTCTGTTGGAGCTTACTATATCTGTACCTCCTGAGGGCTGTGCCAATTGGAATACCTGCCGTGATCTGATTCAGAGGAGCTGATGGAACATACTGTGTGGGAAGTGACAACTGGACTCACTGCACAGGATCCCGACTTTCCATAGAGGGTGTACTAGGCTTAGCATTCTGGAGTATATGGGGAGGGAACAAGAGAAACTGCCAGGAGACAAGTTTTCATGCACCAGCATTAACTTGAATCTCAAAAGCTGTCTCTCAAGCAGATGACCATGGCTCATACACTTTTTACAGTGTTGTCATCAACTCATGGAGTGTGGGCATGGAAGGGACTTGCTGATGAACTCTAGACTTTGCACATACTGACATGAATGCCTATTTTCAGCTCCTGCACCCAAGGCAGACATTGCCAATCAATCATCGATTCTTCTTCCTCACAATCCTTCCAGAGTGTTTCAGGCACTCCATTCACCATCTACATTTTGTCCAAACCCTTGACTTCATGGAGGAAGAAACTGAGAACCAAAGAGACAAAGTGACTGTTTTCAGCTTCACACAGCTCCTCAGGGCCAGATACACAATGAAAACCCAGTCCCCTTGTTCTCAGGCCAGTGTTCTTTCCATCACACCCTTCTGCCTTAATTAACAAGCACATACGGATCACCTGCCACTGTGTGAAGTCTTCTTCCCCTTGCTTATTTTTTTCCAGTTACACTGTCTTAGTAGGGAGAGAGGCTTCCCCTAAGGAAGGGTAAGCAGCTCTTCCTATATTGGTACCCCCACCTTGGTGTTTCCTCTGCTTGCCCATACTCCTTTGATCAGATTGCTTCTCTGGACCCTTTGTACTTGCAACTTCCTTTCTCCCTTCTCCCCCTGGAGGTCTTGGAGTCTGAAAGCCCCTGACCCCCCACAGACAGGTGTGTGTTTATGATTATAGCTCCCCCCTTTTATCCATATATATTTTCTTCTCCCCATGTTGCCCCCACCCTACCCCAAATCATGCCAGATCATACCTGGAAGAAGAAAGCTAGCCTTGGCAAAATTAGATGTTCTTGAGTTCAAGATGGAAGTGAAGAGAGAAACAAGGGGAAGGCTAGCCCACTTTGTGGGTGGTGTCCTTGGATGGGACATGGAAGCTAGAAGAAAGGGAGCCACCTGGGGAGAATGATGCATAGGAAGATGTCACCCAGAGTCATTTTCCGGTGGCTGAAGTAAAAATCTACAGTGAATCCATTTCTCAAAATCTACAGGCCATTCCCAGAGGACCCATTATCCTTCACCCGAACTAGAGAGGTTTTCAGCTTGTGAGAACAAGTATGTCGACAGGCTGACAAGCAGGTGTCCTGTGTCCTGGGTTATGGTAGTCCCTTTCTGCTCTCTCTGAACTGCTATATGCTCTTGGGTTCACTCTTTTTGGACTAGTAAGTGTGTAAATAAGGAGGTCCAGGGAAAAAGGATGGAGTGAAATCCTGCTCCTTCTCATTTATGGGATGGCGGG
>PVHY01002334.1:69677-86623 GCA_004024945.1 Uropsilus gracilis | reverse complement strand
TTGGTGTGTGGTAGTGAGGAGGAGGCCCAGCTCTGCCTGCAGGCCCTGGGCGGTTGCTCCTATGGGGGTCAGGCTTGCTCCATCGCTTTGCCGAGGGCAGCGGCTTCTCCTGGAGCTTGTCCTCAGGAGCCTGCATGAGTGCCCCAGCCCTCCTGACAGCCCAGCCCTCAGCACTACCCCACTTCCCGAGTCACCTGACTGGTAGTCAGCTACCAGTTGCTACCTCTTCACAGAGAGTGATCATCTGCTTAGGGTTTTCTAAAAGCCCAGTTTTATTTCCTCTCAAAGGAAAAGCCCAGTTTTATTTCCTTTTTTTTAAAAAGCTCCCTAGTAAGAGTTAGTATGAATTTTCAAGTAAGTAGGTTCCTATATCCTTTGGCAGACTGACCTCTTTTCTGCCCCATACCCATTCTGTCCCCAGAGAAGCCTCTGAACAGCTTACCCGCCCTCAGGTGAACAGCTCACTTTACCCTTGAACTTCCCTCCCAGAAGAGACCATCCTTCCCCTTCACTGCTCCTGCCCCACCCCCACTGCATGGAAAGGGGCCCCTGTTCGGTCTTTGATGCCTGCACCCAGTGTGGCCCCCTGGGGAGCAGGAGCATTGTTGGCCCCATTTGCTGTGTGTCCAAGGTGCCTAGGCCAGCACCTGGTGCACACTAGCTGATTTTAAACTGGCCACATTTCCCTTGGTTCTGGTACACGGGTGGTTTGTTCTGGCCCTCTGCTCTCAGCCCCAAACCCCTAATTCCTAGGACCCTTCACTGGAAACATCTCTTGTCAATGGCTGATGAGGTTGAGTTTCCCCATCTGAAGGGTCCCTGCGAGGCAGGTGAGCTGGCTGCCATTCTGCAGACACACCTGAGGCTGTGCCTCCCTCTCTCGCTGGAGGCACAGCTATACCCCCCATACACCCCCATCCCCTCAGCCCCCAGCCCAGGTAACCTCAGGGGCCACACAGTCTTGAGAAGGTGATACCGCCCCACTTTTGCAGGCAGACAGCAGGGGGCCCTCGTGGCCCTAGACCTCCTCCCATTCAGGGCTGAACTGGACCTCTTAGGGGTGCTCCTAAGGGGCCAAGCCTCAGCTTCCTGGGTCACAGAATTCCCAGGATGGAGCAGATCATAGCTGGCCCCAGGCTTCTGGAATTTCCTGCTTCCTGGAAGGGGCATGAAGCTAATGTTTTCTATTTGAAAAAGGCTGAATGAGAGCCAGTCTGGGGAGCTCTCTGGATTCCTGAGTGTTCAGTATTTCAGTCACCAGAAGATTGGATGCCCTGTTTCCAGGGGCTCCCGGATCAACCCTCCTAGCAGGTCATCTTCTCCTGCTGTGCGGTGTCTCTGAGCTTTGCTAGGTTGTCTCATCTTTGCCCTGCGGGAAGTAAGCACTGTCAAGACTCTGCCTGGGTAGCCAGACCTGATGACCCAAGCCTTCCGTCCAGTCATCGCTTTACACAGTTCCCTCTGCAGAACTTGGCTTTCCTTCCAGTGCCCAGCAGGAAGCAATAGGGACTCAGCAAATGGCTGCTCTGTGCACTCTGTCTCCACGCACCTCCCCAGCTCCTTTATCTGAGGCTCCCCCACCACTGTTTCAGCAAGACTACATCCCTGGGCTTGTCACACCAGATCTCACGATTAGGTCAGGCTTTGGGGACTGATGTTGGTGAAATCACCTATGGCTGGTGATCAGACATACACAGGGGACTCCAGTTCTTAACCAAACCCTTACTTTTCATTGCAGAAAGTGAAGCAGTGCAGATGGGGTCCAAGCCCCTCATCCTGCCAGGAGGTACATTGGCAGTAACGGTGGGTCCACCTCCAAAACCAGCTGTTTCCTTTGTAGCCCCCTCTCCACCAGCAATAGGCCATGCTGCGTATGTGCATGTGCTGGTAGGCCAACTGCCTGGCTCTGGAGCCCCAACTCTGACCCAGTGCCCACCTATCAGCTGTCTCCCAGAATCCAAGCCGCACTTGTTCCAGAAAGGCCTTCCTGACTGTGGCCTGGTTGTTGCTCCTGGGGGCCGGGTGACACTCCTGCTGTCAGAGGAGAGCAACTTGGCATTTTGCTGCTCTGCAAAGACCTCAGGGGTGACAGAATGTCCTCCTGCGTCAAGCTCTGATGAGTGAGAGGATCCAATTTAAGGTCACCACTGCCTCCTCCCCCCAACCCCCCACCTTGGGACACAAAAGAAGCAGAGCCAGCACTGTTTGTTCAAGTGACATATTTCAATATAATCTCTAAAACTCTATGAATTGAACAGATAAAATACCTCTGGGCTATTTTGTTACAAAATATTTGCCATTTGGATTAGTCGCTGGGTGCAGCCACCCTGCCTTTCCCTAGAGAGATTTCTCTCCAATGGGTGAAGGGGTGTATGCAGGGGAAGGGGTTGCAGCAAGAAGGTATGTACAGCAGAACACAGGCACAGAGGGACAAATGGTTATCGGGGCAGCTTACTGGGTACAAAGAGACGTTCTGGCAGGCTGTGGGGAAACAGGGGTAGGGTAGGAGGTCAAGGGTCTCTGGGTCAAGGACTCGGGGCTCATAGATGTGTGTGCCTTTGGAGACAGGCAGGCAGGCAGGCCTCCAGGACAAGCTGCCAGGGCAGGGTCTCGCTCCAGGTCTGGAGGTGGGACTTGCCCAAAAGTGGGTAGGAAAGGTAATCTCACCTCCCACTCCTAATTCTGGAGTTGGGGCCCAATGGATAAAATTGAGAGAGGGGGTGCAGTTCCCCAAAGTAAGGCCTAGAGAGTTGATGAGTGGTGCCATTTTGGGGTAACTGGGTCCGTACCCAGGAGGCTGTGTATGGGCTGGCCCAGCACTCCGCTGCTCTTCTGTCCTGGGAAGGGAGGGAGGAAGGTCTCCCCAGGGCATCTCATGCTAAGCCCTCCTGGAGGGCTGGTGGCTTTGACATGGCCATGGCCACAGGGAGGGGCACGAGGCTCCTGGGGGCAGGGGCAGAGGTGGGTCCCAGCCCTGGCCTATTGCTGATGGGAGAGGGAAGTTGTGGATGCAAGCCGCCTCCACAGTGATGAGGGCCACTGGCACCCTGCCCCAGGCCAGTGAGATTAAAAGCCCCTCACAGCTGAGCTCCACCTGCTGCTGACCCCAGGATGCTCTACTTCTCAAGCTAGAGCTGCCACTGGGGTCCAGTGCAGCTACCAAAGCCTCTGCGGGGAAGCCCGTGTCTGGGGACAGGCACTGAGATGCCTGAGCCTCCAGGTCTCAGAGAGAGAGTCTGGCCCATGCACACTATGTACACACACACACATGTGTGCACGCACACACTAACTCTCTGCGTTCCCCTTGGGGAAGGTCAGGGCTTCAGCAGAGGTGGGGTGGGCTTCAGCAGAGGTGCTGGGTCCGTCAATACGGAGAGGGACTTTGTCATGAGGAGCACTATGGGAGTAGGTGACCCGTCAACACCCCGACACTCCTGCCCCCACCCCCAAAATACATTTAGCCACCTCCCAGCCACCTCTCTGTTCCTTCAGAGCTCATACTCCTTCCCTCCCATCCATAACACCCACTCCTTTTCAGCCCTCTTATTCAGTGTCCATCACCACAACACCACTCCTTCCCAAGCCCCTGGCACCCACAGTCCAGCCTTCCCCTATTAAGAGTGACCAAGGGTAGCCTAGGTGTCTGAGTGAGTGTGTCCCATCCATCAGCCTCTCCAATCCGAGAGTCTCTGACCGGAGAGACCCTGTTACCGAAAAGACAGGGAAGGGGTCAGGGCAACAAAGATTCTGGGACCTCGGTGGGTGAAGACAGCACACTGGCCCCACGTATGGAGACCAGGCTGACTAAGACAAGACTGGAAATACTTGCTGGGTGACATCATAATGACTTCTGGTGGCCACATGTACTGGGGAGCTAGTTCATCTGAGCACAAAGAGCAGGAGGGCCTGCGCCCCCTTGCCGGCCCAGGGTGTTGCAGCTGGAACTGGGGGTGGGGGTGGGGGAGAAGCCAGCTCACTTTAGTCCTGGTCTCTTGCGTCTCATGGAGATGTTTTCAAAATGGGCTCCAGGTCAGAAGAGATCTTAACAAAGGACAACAGTGAGCTGGAGGAGCAGGAGTGCAGAGTCCAGCTTGGCTTGGACCATGTTTCCTGGAAGGGCCAGGACCAAGGTGGCCACGACCTTGCCTTGTGGGCTCCCAGGCCCGGCTACCTGAGCTCTGGGGGCTGCATCAAGTGTGACCTAATTCCTCTTGGTCCCTCTTATCCTCCTCAGCTGGAAGGGGTTGACGCCTTGGAGGAAGGGAATTTAGAGGCTGGGGGGCTAGCTTGGGGTGGCAGTGGGGAGAATGCAGGTACCTCTGGAGCACCACTTCTCACCCATTTCTCACAAGGCCGCACAAAATGGGCCCTGATCAGGATCCGGGTGCTACCGCTGCTGGTTGAATTAGCCCCAGGGCACATGACTGCCCTTCTCCCTATTTCTGCTGCCACAACAGAAGAAACTGATCTGGTGCTGGGCTGTGTTTATGTTTACACCCGTGTGTACCTGGTGCTGGCTGGGTGCTCTTTGGGACCAAGAACTAAAAAGCTCTTTAAAAGGTGGATTTTGAAGATATGTGACCTCATCATCCCACAGCCTTACTGAACTGGCCTGGGGGGCCAGTTTGTTGCCCCTCTCCTTTCTGGAAGCCCTCTTGGAGTCTGGGCAGCCCCAAGCAAGCAGGGCATCAACTCCGGAGAAAGCAGGAGACCTGGGGGAGAGGGAGAGTGCGGGCAAGGCAGCCACCCTCCCTGGGGGTGGAGGCATAGGCTCTTGGGACTGCAGACCTGAGGGGTAGGGACAATAGAGAAAGCCCCCCTCTTCATGCCTGTCCCACCTGTCCCTCCAGGGACCCAGGGCCAAGCCTCCTCCATCCAGCGAAGCATCCCCTGCTGGGATGGTGAGTCAGACCACCCCACGTTTCAAGTCCATGTTGTAAGCAGCCCAAGTGGTGGCAGAAGCAAGAGGAGACCTGGCTGTGTACCTGGAGAGCGGGGTGTCTCCAGATTCGGGAGGAGGGGTGCCAAGCCAGCAAACGAAGCTTGATTGGGTGAGGCAAGCCCAGGTCCCGAGGCTGGGGTTCTCTCCAAAACAACGGTGATTCGTGACCAGGAACGCATCGTGCCAGGGTTCGGGGAGCAGCGAAGGGGCAGTCAGGGCTGCTGGGTACAGCCCAGGACCCCCGGGCAGCGAGCCTCCTGGGAAGCAGCGCGGTGGGGCAGAGTCTACACCAGGCTCCTGGAACCGCTGGAGTAGCGGCGCCGGTGCAGCAGGGAGCCTGGCGGGCAGTACTGGTGAGGGTGGTTGTAGGGGGGCGGGGGTGGGGGCAGCGGAGGCTGGTGGATGACCTTGATGGGGGAGCCTGGACCACCCAGGGGTGTGGAGCCACAGGAGTTGGAGGACGAGGAGGAGGCGTAGCAGGAGAGAGCCTGGCTCAGCAGGGGTTCCATGCGGGCCAAGCAGGGCTTGTCCAGGACAATGACCTTGACAATCTGCTGGCACTGCACCAGGGTCCCCGGGGGTGTGGGTGGTGGTGGTGGCGGCCTCGGTGGGGGCTGCTCTCTCAGGGGGCTAGGCTGCAGGTCTGGCAGCGGTGCTGGTGCTCCCCTCTCGGCCCCCAGCCCCGAGTTGTGCTGAGACGTTTGAAGCCTGTTGTGAATTGACACCTAGTTTAGAAACAGCCAGAGAAGCATGAAATGTTACAAGACTAATTCCCAGCTGCTAGGACTGGCTACCCTGAGCCTCCCTCCCCACTCTCAGCCCTCAATGGGATGCTTTTCCCACCTTTCCACCCAGGGAACTGGCTGCCAAGCAGAGCTGTCAGGCGGCTCCACATTCTGCCATGGACCCTGAGCAGCCTCAGTCTCCTCATCTGTGAGATGGGCGGCTGGGAACTCAAGTTCCCCAAAGCTCTGCAGGCTGAACTCACAGACCAGCTGGGTGACTCTGGGCCAGGGGTGAGCTTCTCCCTACCTCCCTCTCCACCAGCCCCAAATTTGAAAAGCGAGATTAAGTCACTACCCCTGCCCTTTTGCCCCCAAAGGACAAACAGAAACCATACACAGGGACAGGGCCAAGCATCTTTGAACCTTTCAAGCCCCTCTCTTCCCAAAGCCTCTGTTAAAGGGGAAGCCTTATCATCACTGTTGACTCACAAACATGACCAAGTCCTAAAATGCCAAGGGCCCCCAAAGGAGTCATCTGAACCCTAACCCACTCTCCCCGACCCCCCCACCCCCAAGATCATGGTCATGCATCTGAGTGCAGCCCAGGCCAAGGCTAGACTAGGGTCTTCAGTTGCCTTTCAGATCCAACCTGCATCCTGGTCAAATTTGTCCCCTTACAGGAAGGGGTGTACCCAAAAAACTCTAATTTTACCCTTAGAGTGGGCACAAAGAGGTGGGTCATCCCTCAGCCCATGGAGGCTCTGGTTTACTCTTGCTAGCAGAGGAAGGAGGATGGAAGAAATGGACAGAAAAGCGATTAAAGGATTCTGGGAGGAAAGCAGTTTAACTGTCACCTGCACCACCATCCCAGGCTTCCAGCTATATGACTGAGATCCTCTGCAGATACCTGGGTTCTTGCCTGAGACCCTTCTCTCTGAGGTGGCCACTGCACTGGGTACCACCACCCAGGACTGGCTGCTGAGGGCACAGTGGGAAATTAAGGCCACAGGAGAGGGGACCTACTCCCCAGACCTAGACCAGGATAACCCAGTCCAAAACTAGCTGGAAGCCTTAAACCAGCAGGCCACAGGATAGGGGACCTACTCCCCAGACCTAGACCAGGATAACCCAGTCCAAAACTAGCTGGAAGCCTTAAACCAGCAGGCCCCAGCCCTGTTTATAGTCAAGGGGTGTTATTTCAGGACCCCCTAGATCTGTGTACCCCAAGCAGGCTCTTCCCAGACTCTCCCAGCCCTGGCCTGTCTGCCCTTAGATGTTCACATGCCCTGCCCCCCACCCCACCCCCACCTCCCCATGCGCAGCAATTGACAGGCTTTGTTCTTCATGCTCAACTTCCAACTCCAGCATCATTGTCTAGGTCTGAGATGCCTCCTATAAAAGGAAGGTGCCCCTGAACCTCTCACTGTCCCACGCAGGGCAACTGGAGAGCATGTTGGGGCCCACCTCCCTCTTGGGGAGTCCTCTGCAAGGGTCCTCATCTGGG
This sequence comes from Uropsilus gracilis, assembly GCA_004024945.1. Classification (NCBI taxonomy): domain Eukaryota; kingdom Metazoa; phylum Chordata; class Mammalia; order Eulipotyphla; family Talpidae; genus Uropsilus; species Uropsilus gracilis. The sequence goes on along the minus strand of PVHY01002334.1, from coordinate 79,452 downwards.
CAGAAGGCCTCTGTCCTCCACCAGCTGGAATTCTGAGTTATGGCCTGGGGACAACAGTGGGCAAGCTGAGGGCTTTGGGCTGCTCCCCTGAAGTGCCTGGTTGCACTGAACACACCCATGGAGCCGTCTCTTCCCCAGTTGCCCTCATGGCCTCACCTTCCTGCAGCCCCTCTTTACCCCCTGGCCTCCTGGCTTCCAGTTCCCTCCACTGTCTGCATTGCTCCCCTCCCCTCTTCCCCCCACCAATCCTGGGGCCTGTATCTCCAGTGATCAGTGAGTGACAAACAGGAAGTGACAGCCAAATTGTCTCTCATTCTGACCCCCTTCTCACTCCCTGCTGATGGAAGAAAGAAGGGGGGCAGGAGAGAGAGAGAGAGAGAGAGAGAGAGAGAGAGGATGGAACATGAGCAGCCAGTCAGAACAGCTCAGAGAAGATGGAGAGGCGCCTGCCAAGGGGGCTCAGCTTGGCATGATGGACAGAGAGGACAGAGAGTAGAGAGAGCTCGGGGTCCAGCTTAGAGCCAGGGTGGCAAGGCTGCCCTCTGTGCGGGGGAGCGGAGGCTGGCAGGGCCCTGGGCTAGCCGAGGGTAGCAGCCTTGCAGATAGCCACAGAGCCCGGCGTGCAGGCCATGGGATGGTTGGTCCTCCCTAGGCAGGTAGGGCCCTGGCGGAAGTGGTAGAAAACAGCGGAGGGCCGGCAGCCCTGTGTTTATCTGCAAGGCTAGAGAATGGGCAGCTGCGGGGAGATGGGCTGAGGAGGGACGAGGGATGGAATACCCACCCTGGGGGCTTGTCAGCTGCTGGGGCAGGAAGCTCCTCCGTGAAAAGGTGCCACCTCCAGACACAGGTGTGTGGGGGGTGGGGGGCCATGGGGAGAGAAACAAGAAACTTGGGCTCCCCTGGGGTATCTTGGGCTCCCCAGAGCTTAGTCAGCCTGACGGGCAGGGCTCCCTTAGACCTCTAAGTAGTGGCTTCTCCAGCTTGGAATGGGGTTTGGGAAAGGAGGTGTCCGTGTAAGCACCTGTGGACCCTGGAGGCCTGGCAGAGGAGTATGAGGAGCTAGTGGGAAGGTAAGGGAGCTGCTAAGAGAGGCCTGGGCCCAGCAAGACTTGTAGGGGCATCTGCATGCCCCTTCCCAGGTGACATTTCAGGGTCTGGTGAGGACCAGCTTCTCCAGCCCCTTCCTATGTGGCCTAGGGATGGGCATCCCCTACACTCCAGCAAGGACAGGCTTCAGATCTATCAGGTCTCATTACAGAAACCCCTTAAGATACCCTACCCCAGCTCTGCCTCACCTTCTCCTGCACATGCCCCTACCCCATGGCCTGCTGATGGGCCTGCATTGCCGGGAGTGGCTCTGCCTTCCCAGTGTACCCATTCTCAATTCCCCTACTTCTCCAGGAAGACAGGTTCCACCCTCAAAGTGGCCATTTGGGGACTTGATTAAAGGATGATTCTCAGAAGGGAGGGCAGATTCTTTTCTACACAGAATAGGAGGACTGAGGGAAAGGAATATCGGGGTCTCTGACATAGCTATCATTAGGGGGTCAGTGAGCAGTTTGCTGGAAAAGAGGGTTTGGAGGTGTGGGCTCAAAGTCCACGGTGTTAGTTTGGGAGCTTGGCCTTGCAGAGCAATCGCCTGGGGCAGGCCAGGTGGGATGGAGAGTGGGAAGAAAGTGCTGTGGCTTATTTAGGCGCTGGAACAGTGGCATTACCCATGCTAGCAGTAACTTTTAATTGTATCGCTTGAAATTGGTAAAATGGTGAGTCGGGCTGGGGAGGCATTGATTAATACCTGAGAAGAGAAACAACAGAAATGGTGAGAAGTAGGACAAGCGGGGCCACAGAATCACTCACCTGGGCAACCAGGCCTCCACTTACCTCCACCGTGCTCTCCTCGGCCTTCTCCCCCAGCGCAGCATCCCTTTTGGCTTTGAATGCAAAGAGCATAGGGCTCATTCTCAACAAAATCCCTGCCTGGTCCACCCCCCCTGCCCCAAGCCAAGCCTGTGTGCAATGAGAGGGTGTGGAGGGAGTCTCTCAGGGGCAGTGAGTCCTGAGATGCAGCTGGGGAGAGCCAACTGGAAGTCAGAGCCAGAGCTGCTCCTTTGCAGCTGTGTGATCTTGGGAGAAACCCTATACCTTCCTGGGCCTCCACAGGCTGGAAGATCTCTGCTGCTCTTCTGGCGTGAGCATTGTTGAGACTCAGTTAGCCACAGTCAGCTTTCCCCCTATGGACTGTGGCATCTAGTTAGGAGGTGGCACTGGTTCTTGTTTCCCAGAAAAGTTCCATGTGTTTGTGGCCACTGGCTCCTTGAAGGAGCCTTCTGTGATCCCTTCAACCACAGGCTCCTTGAAGGAGCCTTTTGTGATCCCATACTGTTCAGCTGATTGGCAGGGACGCAGCGAGCTGGGGCCTGTGCAAAGTGTTCACAGCAGGTTTGGCATGCGCAAGAGTGATGGCAGCATTCTGACTGGTCTGGTATAGCACCAGGAATCCCATGGCCCCTTAGGGACAGTTGGATGACTTTCTCTGACTCAGTTACTCCCCCCCACCCTGCCGTGCCTACTCCCACCAGCAGGTTTCCTGGGCCCCTCTGCTGGAGTCCTCTGATTTCTCAGCCCCCCAGAGTGTCAGCTCCCTGGCAGTGCCCTGCCTTCTGCTTTCTGCAGCATGAGAGGGAGTGGTGTTCTTGTTTGAGACCAAAAGCCCTCCAGTGTGCAGACACTTGATGGACAAGCCCTGGGGACATGCCTCGGCTTCCAAAGGAAGCAGGTGGGGATACAGCAAGTGGGGCCAGTGTCAAGGAATGAGTCACCGCAGAGGTTTAGCTATGGTGTGAAAACAGCTGTGGAAACCAGCAGTGACCTGTGTACAATGACCTGGAGGGGGTAGCTGAATGGGAGGGGCGACTATAAGATGTCAGGTCAAAGTCATGTGCAGGAGTTGACATCACAGAGAGCCCCTCCATGCACCTGAATGAATAAGGCCCCCAGCTCATGTGACCAATCTGTCTGTCCACAATCATGGCCAACTGCTTAGGGTTGGTGGCCAATATGGAGTTCCTCAACTCTAGCTAGCATCCTGCTTTCCAGGGCACAGCACAGGGCACACAGCAGGTGCTCAATCAGTGTGTCAAAAGTAAAAGTTCAAGAATTAATGGGCAGTTCTGGGTGGATTGCTAGTTTTCTTTGGGGGGGGGGTATCTTATTCTCATGCCATCTCTCCTTCTAAAGCTTCTTACTAGAACAGGTGGGGTGGAGGTAGAGGCAGCTCTTCCAGCATCCCTGCAGGGGAGGGAATCATGCTGAAGAGTAGGGGGTAGACAGCAAAAGGTGGGAGGATATCCTTGGGAGAAGGAAGCAGGGCTAAGAATGTGGCTAAGGTGGTACAATATCTGAAGCTGATTTGATTTGTCTGGAGTGAATAATTCGACTTGCAGAAGCTAAGAGAAATGGGGTTTGAGGGTTTATCTGGATTTGGGGGGTTGTCTGACCCTCGGCCTGAGATTAAAAGGTGCACATGAGGGGAAGGGCTTTATAGGGAAGATTGAGACTTCCGGTTCTTCTAGTCAAGCCTTCATTTTACCCCGATTCCCCTCTCTCCATCCTGCCAGGCTACAGACACAGCAATTTTTTCTCACCTCATCTCTAATCAGTCCCAGAGGCCGCTGGGGTCAGCACTTGCCTGACAATTCCACAGTAGACCTGGGACCTTAGTGCAATCAGTAAATCAGCGTGTTTCTCCCTCACCTCCCTCCTCTCTCCTTCCACTGAGGCCCCAGGAGATTAAGTGAGCCCGAAGCCCCTCTGCAGAAAAAACTGCCCTCACTCTAAGTCCCCAGGAGCCTGTGTCTAGGGCGGGTGCCCTCCATGTGAGGCCCGGGGTCTAGAACTGGGGAGCAGAGCCCAGCTCACCTGTAGGCGATCCCTGCTTGGACTGTGGGTCTCCCTGGGCTCCGCTGGACTTGAAGGAAAGCGTCTTTACTCCCCGTTGCTTCTCCAGCTCCCCTGAGAACGGAGAGGCCCATGAGCAGAGAACCCTGACCCCAGCCACACAGAGATGAAACAACAGTGCAGAGGGCATGCAGAAAGTGGGGGTGAAGGGGTTCCCTAATACATGCCACAAAGCTTAGGCCCTGGCAGCCCACCTCACAGCAAGTGAAATGCCCGCCAGGACTTAGTTTCTTCATCTGCTTATGGTGGTAATCATACCTGCTTGAAGGTCAGAGAGGTGGCAGAGCGGTTAATAAGAGGGCATTTGAATCCCTGTCTGGTCCTTCCCAGCTGTATGGCTTTAAGGAATGCACTTGACCCGTCAAGCCTCATTTGAGGGGACAGCAGTGTCACCTCCAAGTATCACCATGAGGGTTTCATAAGGAAACATAGAATGTGCTGCAAACAGGCCTGGCTTGTCCAAGTGCTCAACAGATACAGCTCTGATGACAAGGTGTGAGACGCCCTGGCACAGCTGACCCTGGCAGTGGCTGGTGACATCCAGCCTGGCCGGTGAGTGCCCAGGGGCACTGAGCCCAGCAGCCGGCTGACTGAGTAGTCACAGGGTTTTCACAGCTCTCTCCTGGAGGAGACCCACGTGTGCAAGAAGCCAGCACCACTCAGCCTGGCAGCCAGGGCATCTGTCTTGCTGGGTTGCCAGCCTGGCCTTCCTTGCTCTTGTCTGAGGGTGTGAAGGAGCAGCCAGCTACCATCCTTGGAGAGCTGACAGTCATTATTAAATCACTCTTCAGCCTCCTTTCAGGAGATATAACTCAGTTCCTTTTATTGCAGCTGCTCTCCTGGGACTCACTTCCTGCCTCTCTGGTTGTCTGTAATCCAGGGACACTGGACTGCAAACCCCCAAAGCAGAGCAACTTGTCCTCCCAGGTCTGAATCACATCATCAATCAATACTACAGATATTTTTAAAAGCTGAACTGAGAGTCGTTCCTCTCCCTCTGCAGGGGCTTTCTGGTCTTGGAGACATTAGCCTTGTAATTACAAGCAAGGAGCCAAGCAAGTTGGGCGCAAATCTTTGTTTTGTCACTGCCTGTGTGAACGTGGGCCATTTCCTTAAGAGCTGGGAAACCCCCCATTCCCTGGCTGGTAAAATGAGGGTGATATACTTACTTCATGGCAAGTTGCTGCAAGACTGAATAACATATGATCGGTTCAGCATGCAGCCTGGTGCCCAGTATGTATGTGTCCACAATGGAAGTTTCTGTTTTTGTCTTCCTTTCTTCCCCACCTGCCTGACCCTTCACCTTTCCCCAACTGGTCTTTTTTTTTTTTTCCTCTCCAGCAGAAGAAGAGCCAAAAGTGCCACTTTCTCCCTGCATTCCTTCCCCTCCCCCCCAGCCCCAAGCAGCAGGAGAGGCTATTTGCACTTAACTAACAGCTTCTGGCAATATCTCTTGCTTTGTACAGAGGGAGGGGTGTGGAGTGCTGCTCCCAGGGCTGAGGAGGGAAAGGTGCTCTTCTAACAATGCTGGCATCTGCCGTGAGCCATGGCTCCCCAGGGCTGTGCAAAGCCATCTGTGACATTTTGACAATGAGAGAAGCAAAGCCATTTCAGGTCGTGTCCTTGAGAATGTACAAGGTCAACAGCTGAGGTGGCACCTTTAAGCATCCTGTCCTGCCCTCGAGGAGAGTCTGTATGTTGTGCTCTGAACTCAGGTGCACCAGCAGAGTGCAGAAAGAGGATGTGTGCATGCGCGCGCACACACACAAACACACACACTCACACCCCTGATGTAGTTGTTTTTCTGGAACATTATCAACAGAATCCGTTCCCTCTCAGTGTACATGAACCTTGGAATCAGGCTTAAACTCAGATGTCAGCTCCACAGCTTCTATGTATGACTTTGGAGCCTTCACTGAGTCTTATCTGTAAAATGGAACAATGCACTCACTTTGTAGTGTGGCCGTGAGGATTACTGGCCGATTAAGGAACTGCTAGGACACAGTCGATGCCCTAATAAAGATGATTAAATGCAGTCCTGTTCTATGTATCCAGCTCAAAAGTCCACTGTCTTTCCTATTACCTGGTGGGTTTGTTTTAATTTAGAAATGCTTTCCAGCTAGGCAGCCATAAAAGGCTGGTCTGAAGTCCACATGTATCTTCTGGCTTAGTTTCTGAATACATCCTTATTTAGTTTTCCCTTGAAGACTATCTGAAGCTACTGCAATACTTAAACAGTGAAAGCTTGCAGACCATGCCTGCTCTTTTCTTAACCTCCTGAAAAAAAAATCAGTAAACCATGTGGACATACGTAGAAGCCCAGCTATTTTCTAAAAGTCCCGAACTGGCACCATCAAGAGCTAAGACTCCAAGATGAGAGGCAGCCTGGACTCTTCAAAAGAACAGGCTGTAAAAATTTAACGTGGGGGGGGAGGGACTCTCCTAGATTAAAGAGATGAAAGAAACAAAACAGCCAGATGTAACAGGTGACCTTGATAGACACAGCAATGGGTGGGAAGGACATTCCTGAGCCCTGGACATCTCTGCTTTGCCTGCTCGCTAGGTTGTCTTGAGTGGCAGACAGCAGAGTCCTCTGTTCCCAGGGCCTTGCAGGCAGCCCCACGCTTGGAGGTACATGCACAGTCCAGTGTAACTTCCCTTCAACTGTGAAGACCTGGTCACCCATGTGAAGTGGTGATGGCGCAGGAGACTGAGGGGGAGGGTTTGGGATAGCACAGTTCGGTGGCTCAGCCCGCACTCACTCTGAAGTGGGCAAAGAGGCAGAGTCGTGTCTGTGCACGAGCCACTCTATTCTGGCTGGCCCGGAGCCCGCCATCCTGCCCACTGCCACAGAGAGCCCCACTGCCGCAGTCCTTACACTCTATCCGGATCTGCTCCAGTTCAGTCACCTCGGCGATGGACTCCTTCAGGTCCTCCACAAACTTCTGCATCTCATCAGAGCCGAGAGCACAGAAATGCAACACTTGCTTCTTCTCAGAGCCAGAGAGCGGGGTCACCAGGGTGATGCCGTGAGAGTAATCTGTGAAGCCCCACCCGGGGCGATGAACAGCAGCAGTGAGGCTACAGTCTACCCAACATGGGGAGTGGACAGGGCCTTTGGGACAGGGCCTTTCCCCCTCCCTCCAATCCACGGTCTCCTTCCATATCAACACCCCCACCACCACCCTGTGCCCCATCTCTGAGCTGACAGAGACTTACACTCATTTTCAAAGAGGTGGAACTGCATACCCAGCAGGCCGACAGACTTGCAGAAAGTATATGTGGAGGAGCTCTTCTTCTTTGGGCAAAGTTTGAGAATCTGTCCGAGAGAAGAGAGAGGGAGAGACACGTCCTGACAGGTGTCAGATGTGTGTGCACACCAGAATGCAGGGAGATGCATGTATATATGCAGGAACATGTACAGCACGCACACTTAGATACCTAGGATACCTTCGTTTATGTACACATACATATACATGTACATGTGCACATATATATAAGTAAATATCATATACAGTATTTGGGGGGTTTTGCCGGTAAAATCCTCCAGTGTTTACTCGCACTTCACTTAGAAGCCAATCCACACTGCATGCTCTGGTTTATAAGCCCACCCAATCTGGTCCCTACTTGTTCTGGCTTTTGTTTCAAGCCATGCTGCCCTTCATAGTGTAGCTTCAATGGGGCAAGCCCAGTCTCACCACAGGCCCTTTGCATATGCTAGTCCCATCCTATAACTCTCCCTATAGATTTTCCATTACTGGATTATTCTTGATTATCCTGATCTTAACTCACTCAATTGCTATCTTCTTTTTTTTTAACTTTTATTTTGTAGTTTTCAAAAAATATTGGTCACATTTGTATGGTTGTCGTTCTCCTTAAGTTTGGCGCCTCCCTTCCATATTGTACCCCTTATCCCCCCCCCCTTCTTTTCCCCCTTGCACCCTCTGGTCACTCCAACTCCTCTCACTGCAAGTTGTTGGTCCATGTACAATTGCTACCTACTTAGTGATTCCTTCCCTAGTCACTCTATCTAAAAAGCAACCAAAAACAAAAGAAAATAAAAATAGCTCCACCTTTACACAAATACCTCTCCATCCCATCACCCTGTTTTATTGCCTTCATAGTACCTTTCCCTCAATTTGATATTATCTTAGTGATTTGTTTTCTTAATTATTTTCCACCTCCCCTCCTTACTAAAATAAAAACTCAGTCAATAGGTTGCTCAATTCACAAATATTTCTTCAACACCTTGAGGAGCTGGGCTCTGGGGGTGAAGGGGAACATGAAATAGAGGGAGCCTTGTCCTCATGTGCCATGATGCTGGGGAGGAAAACATCCAGGCGTCAGTCAATCAATAAAGCACAGCAAAACCACAAAGCAAAGCTGGGAGTGGTGGCGTGTGCCTGTTGTCCAAGTGCTTGGAGGCAAGAGGCTTGGGATCACTTGAGTTCACAGGTTCGAGATTACCCCGGGCAACATAGTGAGACCTAGTCTCGAAAAAGCAGCTGGGCATCTATAATGCCAGCTACCCGGGAGGCTGAGGCTGGGGATCCCTTGAGTCCGTGGTACTGTGGGCAACATAGCAAGACCTAGCCTCAAAAAAAAAAAAAAAAAAAAACCCCAAAACCTACAAAGTGAAGACATGGCCACACTAGGCAATTTCAGAAACCCCTATATGCCTTGAGGTCAGTGAAACAGAGTAAGGAAGAGAAAGTGACTGGGCAGGCTAGAAAGTGAAGAGTCAAGAAAGTGACTTGAACAGGGAGGGCCTCGATGAGGAGGTGACATTGGAATGGAGATTGGGATAGAGAGAGAGGTGGACACATAAAGGCACGGGAATCACAGAGCTCCTCAAGCAGGAGAGGGGAGAGCAGAGGCCTGTGAGGGAACGAGTCTGGCCTGCAAGGCAGCTCAGGCTGTACCAGAGCAACAAGGGAGCACTGTGTGAAGAGAGGTGGGAGGGTGACTGGCCTGGGAAGTCAGGGTCTGTAGTGAAGTAGCCACGTGGCCAGACTTATAACCTGGAAAAAGCACTCCTGCTCTTTGGAAGGTGGACCATAACACTGGGAATTGTGAGATTGGGGGCAACTTAGAGGTGGTGCTAATTTGACTGATTGATGGGGAGGATTTGGGGTACAAGGGAAGGACCAGGGATCCCCAGCACTCAGAGAAATGCCTGGCACAGAACTGACACTCATTTGTGTAGTGGGTAGTACACACATTTGCAAAGAGCAAAGAATATGCATGCACACACACCCTCCCAGCACCCTCACACCCAGCACACACACTCCAGAGACAACGCATGCCCCACTTAGACCCGTGTTCCCCCAGGACACCCCTCCACCCTTCCTGGTCCGGCTTCTCCTGTACATGTCTCCAGAGAGACAATCTGGGATCTAATGCACCTACACCAAGACTGTGGATCATGAACAGAGCATTCAACCTCTCTATGCCTCAGCCCTGTAACTTACCAAGCAGGAATGACAGCGTCAGCCTGAGCTCCTGCACACACTTTGGAAAGCAGGAATCCCTTTGGAACCATGCAGCACTGGGGCAGTGAGAGCTCTGAAGGCCGCCTAACCCCCTGGCCACCTGGTAAGTCCAGCAGCCCTACAGGGGGCCCTGCCCCCAGCCAGGGCACTCACCACCAGCAGGTCGTTGAAGAGAAACACCTCCCTCTGATGAGCAGCCTGCTTCTGCAGCTTGTTCACATCCGTCACCTCGAAGAGCCGACTGCAGCAGACCAGGCGGCGATGGGGCACGGACAGCACCTGGAACCAGGCACTGCTCAGCGGGACAAATCCCCCAACTCCCCCCC